>WUCR03027772.1:0-10509 GCA_009858155.3 Phymanthus crucifer
ATCATCATCATCATCATCATCATCATCATCATCATCATCATCATCATCATCATCATCATCATCATCATCATCATCAGTAACAGACAGCTTTGCCAAATCTGAAAGGGTTGTCCCGATTAGAGAAACCACAGCTAGCCCCTAACACCATTCTGTCACGCACGGAATTGTTCAAAATTTTTAAAAAGTCTATGCTTAACGTCATTGCATTATAAACGATTTTTGTACTCGGAACAAACAAGGGCACTAGGACACTCGAAATGTTGGATTTTCGTAGTTTTCAGTTCCCTGATATAAAACTTGTCCATGGTTTCCATATCTTGTGCTTGTATCCCTTCGCTGCTCTTGTGTAATCTTCTTTCACAGGTCAAAGAGTTTCAAATATAAACCGATTCAAACATATTCCTGCAACTACCGCTACTTACCTGGCTCTGTTCGTACCAGCAACAACACGTCCGCGCCATGAATATCGAACCATCTGTCAATCAAGTCAATCAAACATCAATCAAACATTAGTTTCAACAACATTGCCAGAGCCCATGTTCTTTTTTGCCAGCGGTAAGAATATTTGCGCACGCCGTTGACCAGGTGTATTGGGCTTCCTGGGTTGCGCTAGCTTTTATCCAATCAAATGGAAGCATCTTCTGGTTCAAATGTTCAGATATCAAAATGGCGGCCGAATGTTGTTAAACCAAGAACTAGAAAACAGCGATTAAAATGGACGGAAAAAGACCAGAAAAACCAGGTGATGGAGACGACGAAGGTAAAGTCTAATACTAAAGATGATCGTGTTAAAATATGAGCATATTTTATGCAACTCTTGCAATTTCTGGGGATTTTTTAGTGCATGGAAGCACTTTGTTTGCTCAGATTCGATCTGGTAAGCTTCTAATTTTCCTTCTTTCAGTGTATTATAGCATTTAATATTTAATCAAGTGTATTAAATATTCTTTATATCTTTCCTTTTGTTGATGGTCAATTAAGGAAATGATCTTCAGCTTTTATCCAAGAACTTTGGTTGAATTTCTTAGTTGGACTAAAAAAATCAAAATTTATTTTCAGGATTTATTGCTTTAGCTAATGAGCTTCGGGAGAAGTGCAGAATAAGGAGTGAAATCTTCACATTAAGTGATTGCAAAGATGAGTTTTTTGTGTCTGTCTACAAAGGTCTTATTGGTGATGACTTGAAAGGTACTGTAAATACAGTGTATGCTGTACTGTACTTCCAGGCGAAGAGTATTACTGAAAAAATGTCACACAAAATGTTGCCTTGTATGTCACCTGTACACTGTATAAATTTCGACTAAGAAAACAAGCATGTAGAAGCTGGTTTAACAGGTTAAAAATATGTAATAAATTTAGGTCACAATATTTCAATGTGCTGTGACTAACTTATCTCATATCATACTTTTATAGGACTAATTGTCAACCCTGTTTCAACCAAAGAACACATTCGTAACTGCCAGTGTGTGATTAACACACTGGCTCAAGATGTCCTTAATGTAGACTTGTCACACATCAGTGCCGAAGGGATTGTCAGAGGTGACAGTATATCTATCAGAAATTTGTTGGAAATATTTGCTGGCTTACTGGAATATTTCCTGGAATGTATGGATGACCACCAGAGTGACTCTGAAGGTATTAAGCTTTTACATGTTAATAATGCATAAATCAGATACAGTATAACTGTAATTGAACAGCATCATCTGTTGTCAAGAATCTGAGTGTCAGTATCAGCTATAGTTACTATATTCCGGAATTTCTTTAAAAGTTTATAACTTTATAGGAAGCACTGTGATGATAATAATATGGAAACAAAGATCACAAAGGCTTTTCACAGCTCCAAGTTTGTTTTACACCAAACCAATCAATTTCTTGTTGGCACTTGAATAAAATGCTAATCTAAAGAAGAGCTTTTATAAATAGTATGAAACTAAAGTTGTTATATTTTAAGAACTTAAAAGTTCTTCATTAACGTCTATAGCTGTAGGTGAACTAGATGACTCCAATGTAATGACATCACAACATGAGGTCATTTCTGGACTTCTAAGGGAAGAATTTGGTTCTGGGTTTCAAGATGTGTATAGAACAGAAATGAGAAGTAAAGCAACAACAGCTAGGTAAGGTTCACCACATACGACACTCTTTGTCAGTGAGACTTGCTTCGATTTATGCTTCTCTTCTGTCATTACCAGACCCTACCATGAAACTTCTTCCAGTGTCAGAGAAACCAGAGATGACAGAAGTAAACTGCCAACTACTTCTGGAGATGATGCTGATACATCTGAGGTATTAAATAAATGCACTACGTCACCATAAATGCCTAGTCCCACACATTAACCAAAACAGACTTATTATTATTTGCTATTCCTGTCCAAAGGTTAGTGATTCCACCAATGAACTGATAAAGCTTGGCGAGACAAGTAGTGGGGTACACTCCTTGATGGAGAAGAGAAATGAAACCTACAACCTCCCGACAAGAAGTAAACAGCCTGTGTGCCGTGAGATGTGGTCTCATAGTACGTCCATCACAGACTCGGACGATTTGACTCAGTATACCCTCACATCAGAAGAAAGGCAAAGAGACACATTCCATGCTTCTCATAAGGTATTGCAATCATGCTTAATGCTATTGGTGTACTCTTTCAAGCTAAAGCTTGCAGGTATTACTTGCACAATCATTTCAGTCTATGCATACATACAGTAAGGTGCCAATTGTGAGAACAGTACTGGAAATTCCTTTTCTTCAAGGAAAAGGGATATTTGGGGCATTTGGTAACCAATTATTGTGATTGATTATTCAGTATTAATTACTGTAAGTTGTGAAAATTAAAGTTAATGGATATAAAACGGTGCACGTGTCTAAGTATATACTGTGATATAACTGTGAGAGCTGTAGAGCAGAGAGAAGTCATAGAGAAACACGAGGCATAGCCATAAAATTGGAGACCCAAAATATGTGATCTCCAAAGCTTAGAATAAAAAATGATATAGATTGTGCTTCTGACTTTTACCTGTAGGCACCAGACAACTTATCAAGCAGCCTTCTTTCAAGTGCTTCATCATATAACCAGCAGATATCCCCACTAGATCCTGGGACAGATGAAGCCAAGCTGGCATCACTCGGTGTGCGGCCAAAGGTCGGTGTCACTGCAGGCGGTACTGATGATCAACAAGGCAGTGACAGTAGTGGAAGTGGACGGAGCACCCCGTTGCTGCACCATCATTATCATCATCATTTTCATCATCCTGTTGGATCTGATGTGAAGCGAAATGATAGGACAGGTACAGTACTGTATGTGCATGGATGTACAGTATCCAAGAGGGTTGTACTGTAGGTCTGTAGACAGCACTTTTTGGTTGAGCTTGGAACGACTAAAGCTTTATCAATAACTTTTCTTGGGAAAAAATAATATTGTCAAGGTGAATTACTGTAGTTACTGTGGAAATTTGGAAAAAAGCCTGTGCAAGTGTGAAATAAGCACGTGTAAGTTTGAAATAGTCTATTGGACTTCCATCCCAACTTCAGTTATTCGCCTTGACAACATCTTTTTCCCACAAAAACTTCTCAATAAAACTTTACCAATTTCAAGCTCAATCACAAAGCGTTGTAGGTCATCCCCTGGTCAGCACCTACATGTACAGCTGTATCTTCAGCATAATCCATGAAATATCTATTAAATCTATTAAATCTATAATATCTATTTATTGCTACTCAGACATTCCTGGTGTTGATGACACCAGAGCTGTGCCTGGTACGAGTGGTATCCCTCCACACCATCTGCAGCCTGACAGGTTCAGCATTCCTGGTCCAAGCATTGATGCTCCAAGAGTAACATTACCAGATCACACAATTTCAAAAAGTAGTATTTCAAGCACCAGTATTCCAGGAACTGTTTCAAGACCTGGTATTCCAAGTCACAGCTTTACTACTAGTATTCCAGGAACTACGGTACCATTACCAGATCGTACTTCTGTCTCAAGACCTGGTATTCCAAGTCACAGCTTTACTACTAGTATTCCAGGAACTGCAGTACCATTACCAGATCGTTCTGTCTCAAGACCTGGTATTCCAAGTCACAGTACAAGTACGACTATTCCAACAACCACAAGACCATTTCCACAACATTCTGCTAGAAGACTTGATCCCCCAAGCACCAGTCTTCCTGGACCAAAAGTACCATTTCCAAATCATTCTTCCCTTAGGACTGAAATTCCTGTCCATGGCAGGAGCTTGGATACAAATATCTATTCTACCCAAAGGACTCTTCTTGGACGTGATGCGCAATTGCCTGGTTCTTCGTCTTTAAGGTCTGATGTACGGAGCCATACTGGACCGAAGGCAGCATCATTGTCAAGTACTGCCCCATCTTTACTAAGAACAGGTATTACAAAATCTTCTAAAATTCTTCTATTTCTCACCCTGGGTACCAGAGGCCTGATGAGGGTTGGGGTGGGAGAGAGAGAGGAATGTCAGAAAGAGAAAAAGGGAGACAGAGAAATATGGATGAAAGTGAAGAAGAGGAGAAAGTAGCTGTATGAAGGAAATTTGGGAAAAGAACAAACAAAAATAAGGGATGGAAGAATGGATGGGTGGGGTGGGATGGGATGGGATGGAAAGGAGAAAGAATGGATGCATGGATGGATGACAACCCTCCTTGGGCCTCTGGTGCCCAGGGTATCCTGTTTCTTGACTAGACTCATTTACGTTGTGGTAGCCTTATAAATTATATAATTTTTCATAATATACCTGTAAATGTAAGAATAAGAATTGTTATAGTTGTGAATAGTTTCGAGCGCGCTTTCATCCTTTAGTTTCTTTTGTGTTAGTCGTTTGCTATTGTTTGCCGTCTTTATTGTCTTATTCGTGTTTATGCAAATTTCTAGCTAAGACAAATTCAGTTTTTTTTTCTACTTCACTTGCGAAATACTGCGTCCTCCTGCGTGTCCTAGTTGCGTCATTCATCTTGCGATCTGCGTTTCTGTGTTCTACTTGCGTTAAGCTAGGGATTAGGCAATGTCGGTAAGTGTTGTTGGTTGTAACTTTTTTGATTTCGATACATTTTTTCCTCAGTACATATTGTAACTTTGTACTTTTCCGTTGTTTGTAGTTTTACGTCTAGATAATAAACGTTACATCATCTAGTCAGTTGAAACGCGACCTACTTTCCCCCTAGCAAAGTAGCTACAATACCTACTCACCACTTGGAAAACAAAATCTAATCAAACGGTTATTCTGTTTATATCACAGCAACAGACCCCTTGAGTTCAGTCGGTACTGGGCGATTTACTTCCTCTGGTGGTCTGAGTGACTCAGTCTTCACTTCTTCAGATGCTGGAGGATTAAGTAAGTACTGCAGTCATCTTGATAATGTATTTGTAATATTCATTCATTATTGGAATTGTCTGTTATTATAGGAAAACTGTACATGCCTCAGCTTGAAAAACATTCTAGTTGGACAGGACAGGACAAGGATGAGCAGAGAGGGAACTTAGAAAACGTGGTAAATGTGGAATATTTGTTCTATATATCCATGCATGCATGCATCCTTTCTCCTTTCAATCCCATCCATCCATCCATCCATCCTTTTTCGTTTGTTTGTTCTTTTCCTAATCTTCCTTCGTCCTACCATCTCCTCTCATTCACTTTCATCCATATTTCTCCGTTTCCATTTTTTCTCTTTTTGACTTTCCCCTTTTACCATTTAATTTTCATTTCATGGCATTATATCCCTCGCAATCTTCTTCCCTTCTGACGTTCATTTTTTTCCCATTTCAAGCTAACATCAGATAAGCCCAGCACAAGTAAAGACACTATTCAAACAAGAGAACCTTCTGCCTCACGCAGAGATGACAAACACTCTAAGGAGAGCGAAAGCGATGGGTCTGACAGTGATGACAGTGATGCTGCAAGACACAGTGATAGTGCTATAGGTTGGCTCAAAATCCCATATATTCTCTTTACAAATTAATTTTAGTCCAGTCATCACATCGCTTTTCTGAAGTGTGTGCAGCTTTTTGTTTGGATATTTGGGTCCATTCTTCAAATATAAAAGAGGTACTGCAAAAACGACGCAGCAGAAGGGGAACTATGGGTCACAGATTTACAGTAAGGTAGTCGTTTACAGTGTGCAATTTTCTCTACAGCTTTTCTCGTAATGGCGTTGCATCGGGAAAAGTATTTGTTTCAACTGCGAGACAAGTTGCAAAGAGAATTGCACCTGTAAACACGCCTAACTGTGTTTTTTTTGCAGATATTAAAATTAAAATTAACAGAACCTTTATGAATTCTTCTCCATTAGATTACAACCGGGGTGAACCAGCTCATGACAGTGACAGTGAATCTACTGAAGACAGTATCTTACGACGCATTCATGGTAAGGAAAAGTCACCTCATCTAACAGCTGTTGGTCTTCCGAATCCCTTATAAGCTCGAGTCAGAGTTTGTTTGCTTCGGAATAGACCTGTTTCAGTCGTAATATTAGATAACCTATTATTTTTTTGGGAAAAGAGTCTTTGTTTTTATTTTATCCATATTCATGTATTTTTTCGTGCGCAATCATTAAAGGTGCGGTAATACGAGCAACAAAATCGTGCAACTCGTCGCGCAACACTGTTTCGTTGCAAGTTGCAGAGTGAATGTTGCTCGTATTACCACCCTGCGCGCAATAAATTTTCTTTGTTGCAGAAAGTAGAAAGAGCTTCTACTTCGTGCAACAAAGTCGCAACAAAAATTAGTGTTGTAATACAAGCAACATTCGCCTGCAACTCGCAACGCAACAATGTTGCGCAACAAGTTGTACGATATCGTTGCTCGTATTACCGCACCTTGAGCAAAGAAATGATACTCTGGAGAATAACACGTGGTCTAAAATTGGAAATCTCTCTCCTAAGGGAGAGGGTGCGGTACCTACTACCCATATCTCAAAAAACATAATACGTGGTCTGAAGTTGATGGTTTCAGCTCAACACTAGTGGTCATGGAAACCCCACTCATGATGTGTTTGTGCCAAGGGCTATGAAGTATGCTTACGTCTCATTTTTTTACACCTTAAAAGAACGATGGAAGAGAATCGAAGCGCAACCAAAATCTACCTCGAAATCTGCCCGTCGAGCCGTTCATTTTAACGAAGATGACGAAGTAATCCCGATAACAAGCCGAATGGACAGACTTCGGAGACTATTAGAGGACGAAGCTGAGGAACAGCGGCAACAACACACCACTGCCATGCGCGAGGCTTATGCAGACCAACTTCGAGATATTCAGAAGCAGCAAGAGAACGAGAGAAGTGGGATAAAAAAGAGAAAGGTTCAGGTTTGTTTGAAGGAAGGTAATTTTGTACATTGTTTTTCTGCCTACTGCGCGATCTTCGGAGCTAGAGGTCCATTGCTTGGTCTTCGGAGTCACCACTTCTGTATCAACCTCGCTCTGCTCAGTGTAGCTTGAGCTTTGAATACACCTAAACAGAACGCTGATGGATAGAGGGGAGTATAAG
Source organism: Phymanthus crucifer (assembly GCA_009858155.3). Taxonomy (NCBI): domain Eukaryota; kingdom Metazoa; phylum Cnidaria; class Anthozoa; order Actiniaria; family Phymanthidae; genus Phymanthus; species Phymanthus crucifer. The sequence goes on from WUCR03027772.1 coordinate 7,494, forward strand.
TGCGCACCTTCGCCTTTCATTGATACCAGCCTCGTAGCTGAAGGAAGTCCCGATATAACCATAGTTACTTTACCATTTTACATTTGGGATGGAAATCTGCTGATACGCAGGCACCGCGGAGCCGGGGGAGGGGGGGTGGGTGGGGGGGGATGCAACCCCCCTACGTTTTACTAATATTAATTAATAAAATTATTTTAATAATAATTTTTAACACTTTGAACCCCCCCCCCCACTTTTTGACTTCTGCATCTGTTCTCTCATATTTTTGAATCTTGGCCCCACTTTTTAGGGTGCTCCGCGGTCCTTGGTACAGTCATGCATATATTGACAAAGCTCAGCATTTTACAGCACGTTAACCTTTCTTCCAAGAAGACACGTTGGTAATTGAATTTTCTGACTAGTTTTTCTAACTATTTTTTTCTATTTTACAGAAATCGCCTCTGGTACCGAAAAAGAAAGCAAGAAAGCCCGCAGTTCCAACCAAGCAGCGCGGGCGGTTAGAAACAATATACCGTCCACAAGGAAGGACAGCTCGACCAAAGAAACGACCTCCCGTCAAGATGCGGAAGAGGAGTGCGTCTGCTAGCCCTGATATTGGACGAAGAAGGAAAGTAACAGGTAGAGGGCGGATGGTTACACGTTTGACTTTAATTGCTCGTCTCTGATTGGCTTAAAACTGTCACTAGATGTTGATGACGCTGTTGTGGTGGTCATGATGATTGACCTATGTCTGGACATGCTATGATGTGATCTGTTATTTCCATTGCATTCCCTGCAAGTTACATGTACTGATTACCAAATCTTTTGCCTGGCAGATCGAAACAACTTTTTGAATCGAACAATATTTGACTTTTTTTTTTTTCAGATTTCCACGAAGCACTCTTACCATCGTTATTCGAAGAATTTCCCTTCCTCCACGTCTCTCCCCAGACCTCTCACGCCATGTGGCAAAAACAGGCCAGGCAGCTCAGCATTCTCAGTAAAGCCGAAACAGAAGCCAAGAAGACAAAAGTCCAGCGGTCTGTAGAGGAAGCCGAGAAAAGGCAGGAACGCCTGCTGAAAATACTTAAGAAGGAGCTGGAAACGAATCAGAGAATAGTAAGTGTCCGCCATCCTTACGAATACGAATCAATTTAATGTACCTGGAATTACCACAATCAGGGTTCCCAGATATTATTGAAAAAATTCCCTGACAATAGGATGAATAATAATACTTAAGGATGCAACAAAAATATCGTTAAAAATTCGTATCCGCGTGCCACTGTCATCGAACAATAGACCGATCCCAGCTATGCTTGATTAACCAGCCAAACAATGGAAAGTTTTCCCAATGGAATACAGAATGTTCGACCAACAAACTCGAATTTATAAGAAGTTCAAGTTGTTATCGATTCTTTTGTAAGTGTAGCTTTAGAGCGCTTTATTTTATGACAGACATTTACAATTGTTTCGCAATCGGTGTCTGTTCCACACTGTATATCGGAATCAAATTTTAGCTTGTCCGACGTAGCAACAGTATCTAGGGAGGGATAGATGCGGGATTTGTCTATTTCTCCCTGTTCTCAAGGTTACCTTTTTCCCCGCGAAAGCGAAGACCCTACATTCCAATTGAATCAACTCCAGCATTCAAAATAAATGTAATAATAATCAAGAGAATAACATGCACTCTTTGACTTACCTGTGAATCTTCTCTACCTCTAGCGTGATGAACACGAACGCGAGGAACGCGAACGTACAGTCAGGACGAAAATGAATGAGAAGCGACAAGTAGCGGCGCGCGCTCGAAGGTACTACGACGAATACCAACTGCGCATGCGATCTAAGATGCTGAAGAGACGAACGCGGGAAGAACAAGTGAGTTCAAATCGCAACTCCTTATTTGAAATTGTCACGAGCTTTCTACATTGCGCATGCTCAAACCGATAATTATGCAGCTTTGGACAATGAGGTCATCCAATCAAATATATTTTCGATTTGTTATTATTATCAGAGAAAGTTGCGTATGAAGAAGTCAGTGAAAATGATTTTTTTCATTGCTTTTTAGTGATCCCAAGTTATTTACAGATGTATTGGTTTGCTTTTACTTCAGATTTTTAAAAATCTTTTCCAAGAAGGTCTGGAGATTCAAAAACAACGCGTGCGCGAGTTGCAAAAGTATGCAAAAGAGAAACGACACGCCTTGGAGCAGCGACAACTCAACGAGATCGAGTCACTGGAAAACTAGTATCCTTAGTGTCTTTTAGCTTTAACGGACCCTGAAACAACCTCTGTGCTGATCTAAGTCGGGGCATGGTTAACTCACAGATGGAACCCTGTAACAACCTCTGTGCTGATCTAAGTCAGGGCATGGCTAACTCACAGATGGAACCCTGAAACAACCTCTGTGCTGATCTAAGTCAGGGCATGGCTAACTCACAGATGGAACCCTGTAACAACCACTGGGTTGATCTAAGTCAGGGCATGGCTAACTCACAAATTGAACCCTGAAACAACCATTGGGCTGATCTAAGTCAGGGCATGGCTAACTCACAGATGGAACCCTGAAACAACCTCTGATCACTTCAGCGCGTTGTTATTTGTACAATGTCAAGTGAAAAGTCAAACTACTTACAGGTTTTACTAATGTAAGGCCAGCACCTGAACGTTGCTAACAGTAATAGTGTGTTCATTTGTGGGTCATGTTGCTTAACTTCGTAATCAGTTACAAAGACCAGTTTGCCATGTTGGCTGACGGAATGACCAGAGAAAGAAACGAGCTCAAAATACGCCAAGAGGCACAAGAAAAGGTAATTTGGGTTGTGTTAATGGACCTAATCCGCTGCGTGACAATGTTTTCCCATTTCAGACCACGTCATTCCCTAGAAAATGATTCTTTGTTTGAGGTATGTCCATATTCACATATCTGCTCGGGTAATGCACAACCGGCAGAACGAAGCCTAAAGCCTGGTCCTCACTAGCGACACAAGCATAAGCACAACGACATACGCAAGCGCAGTTAGTCTTCTACGGTTAGTTA
>WUCR03027882.1:0-10508 GCA_009858155.3 Phymanthus crucifer
CAAGACCGGTTCAACATCAAAAGCGAACAAAGACCCATAACAATAGGTTTCCTAACCATCTCCCTCGATTAACTATGGCTTAAACCAGCAACCAAAGGTTGGATCTATGGGAGTGAACCTGCACATGTTAGCTGTGTGTACCACCCATACAGCAAGCAATAGCAGTTGTTACAGCTGTATGCAAATGAGATAACAAGCATTGTATTGACCTGATAGCCTAGCTTGGATGATTTCAAAACAAATGGAAGATTTTAGTGTGGGCTTAGCTGTGATAACAGCTATTGAACATGTTTTTCTTTCAGACACATGTCTGGAGCAAGCATCAAAATTGGCGAGAGTGACAGTGGAGCAGACAAGCGAGAGGTGCTGATCAAAGGATCAGCAGAGGCTGCAAGCTTTGCTCAGTTTCTCATTAATGCTCGGTGAGTACTGAATTGAATTTGTAAATGCATCTGTAAAGTGTTTCGGTAGTGTGTGTTGAATTCAAAAATGGTCCATTTCCTGAGTCTTACTCTGCTTTTGCTGAGCATTTTCATTAATGTTCAATGATGTTTTGGTATTCCCTAGACTAAGACAAGATGGAAAAGCACCAATCAACACAGATCATGAGGAGAACAAAGAAAGCTCAGAGGAGAATGAAAGCACCGAATAACTTATATTGCCCTTTCAAGCTCTAAGTTTCTTATTGATATTAAAATACTTAGTATTAGCCTGAAACTCAAGGTTACACCATTCCAAGTCGACCCAATCCTCCCCATAAATTAATAATAATCAATGCCAGTAGGAAATAGAATTTTTAAAATCCCCCCAACACACACACACATATATATACATACAATCGAATTGCTTATGTATTGCTTTGACAATCTTTGCACTTTAAACCCAAGACAAAGTCTTGTAAATAGAAATTTAACATAGAATGTTATACTCGCTGTAGTGTCAGGAGAATAAACAATATGCCAAGAAATTTCTATGTGAAGTTTTTGTTTGGTGAGGGGTGAAATATAGATTGTTGCAGCACCTTTGGTTTACCATATTGGCCTGTGACCATCAAAATGAAGACTGTTGTTGGCTGACTTATGTAGAGGATTCTATAGGGGGGAAATGGGCTGTCTTACTGGGGGGCTTACTGCAGTTTTCCATTTTCTGCAAACTCGGACATTCCAACAGCCAGTTGTGAAATGTGTTTTTTGCTGCCATCAATCAAAGCTAATTAGTCGGTAACTCTCTTTGTTATTGATGGCAGCAAAAATACACTAGCCGTTAGAATGCCTGAGTTCGCAGATAACGGAAAACAGCAGTAAAATGGATTTGCGGACTGGGTTTGAGTACAAACATAAGCTAAAACTATGGAATATTTAAAGCACCCTGACCAGCTAAAGTAAAATGGTCACTGATTTCAGTATGTTTATATTTAAGTCAAGCCTTCATGTTGAATAGAAGTGGGCCTTGTGGCCAAGTGGTAAGGCGTTGGTCTCGTAAACCAAAGATCACGGGTTCGAATCCCGTCGGGGCCTAGATACTTTTGCCGTCCAAACTGAGGTATAAAGATAAAAAGCTGGAAAATTCCTGCACAACAAATGCTAGCAAGAACTTTTTTAAAAAATGCATAATCAATAAAACTTTCTTTTTTTTTAATCCCAGCTCTAACTTTGGTAGCCTGCGTCACATCCGGACTGTTTCCCCGAAAGGAAATTCCGGATGTGACGCAGGCTATAACTTTGGAAGACGGGCATCGGCCCAACAGGAAGTCATTCCGGGGCGACTTCCGGTGGAGGGAATTTTAAAATACGCACCACTCATCTGCTTCAACTTTTCCTTGAAACGGTCTTTGGTTAACATGTTTTACTGACTCGAGAGTAAAATTTTAGAAGCACAAAATTTTAGAACGCTTCGCGTGACCGATCGCTATCTATCCTCTTTTATTTTCCAATTAAAAATTGTGCTCAAATAGTTTGGGTCGATAAATTTATTAAAGATGAAAAAACACTTTGCAATTCTTCTTAGACTGATTGGCTGGCGCTTTAAATCTACTTTTATGCCAAAGAAAGGAAGACAGTGCGGCCTTAATAAACGCCTTTTAATGCAAGACTATAAGTAAGATTTTTCTCAACCAAATTCAATCAGTGGGCCTTGTGGCCAAGTGGTAAGGCGTTGGTCTCGTAAACCAAAGATCGCGGGTTCGATCCCCGTCAAGGCCTTTTTTTTTTTTAAATATTTTTCACAAAAATTTTTTATCATTCATTTTTTAAAACAACTAAATCACAGAATCTTTGAAAAGACATAAATTTCAATCTTAAGGGGGAAAATTTACCAAATTCAAAAATCCTGACAAATTCCACAGGAAGCCCAAATCAAACTTCACAGCACAAACTTTATTTAAAAATTTATTTGGCAAATCAAAATTCTTGGGACTAAAAATGTGTGAACGATTATGAGAAATTCGTGCTAAAACTTTGTTGATATGATATCCTTGCTTTGGTTTTGATACTAAACAATGATTACAGGGTCTCCAACTTGTATCAATTGGTTGCCACCTCGACAGCTGTCACATTCTGACACCAAATGTTGCAATCCGATCCCAAATGTACCGGTCTGTTACAAAAACAAATCAAAAATCACTCTATAAATTTCCCTTTTGACACATTTCTTGTAGAAATCTTCAAATCCAGAAAGAAACGAGGGTAAGAAGGTGCGAAGGGAGTTTGCTCACAGACATACGGTAGTAACAGTGTATAAGAACTGAAAATCAGAGATACCTTAGACCCTCGCACAACTCCTAGAGTTTTCAGAGGCTCCACTGTCCTTTCTGCTGTTCTTTGATTCAAACATATCATCTGACATCGAGAACAAAGCCCTTGAAACTAAAAGTAATCAAGAATGAAATAATAAACCTTGAAACAAAATACGGTATTTCAATTCTTTTCTAGGACAAGATAAATGTAGTAATTTCTGTAGCTAAAATAGAAGAATATAGTTACATACAATTTAATTGTTTCTCTCCATTCCAATTATAGATTTCCTTTTTTTATCAAATAGTGATTCATTCATTCAGAATGGATGGATGGATGGATGAATACAAGACTAACCTGGAAGAGATGTTGGCCAATTTTGATTTGTTTCCAGCTATCCTCTTCAAAAGCTGTCACACCATCAACAATAAGGTTACCTCTGAACCTACTTATTAGGTCATCAATGCTTTCTTTGGAAGACTTGCAATGAAAGTAAACACAAAATATACAGTAAATATGAAAATTAATGCTTAAAATTACCAAACAACACTAAAATTGCAATTAATATCTATTTTATTTTTCATTATTTGCAGAAAATAACACACCTTTTCTGATGACTGCATGATTTGTTGATGAAGTCTAGTCACACTTGCTCTACTCAGCAGAAGGTACTGAGAGACATTTGCAAGTGAAAGAGAAGATGGCTTTTCCACTTCCTTGCAGCCTGAAAGAGAAATCAAACGATTATGTATCAGTGCAGCATTCAAAAAGTAGTAAGCAAAAATTTGTATTAAATGTTTTGTAAAACACCTGTGGATGACAAACCTTGTGGTGTTATTTTGGATATTCTAGTTTCTTCAGGGTTTTGTTGAACCAATCTACATGTTTTACCAAGAAACGATGTCATCCATTTGGCAGCTTCATCACCGCAATCTAGAACCTCTTTTACCCTGCAAGGAAATATTACAACATTAATATGGTTTGGAAATTTAGTAAATGTAATAATCATCAGATATTTATCCAAATAATATTTTCTTTTTGATTTTGAAAGATGATCCCAGATAGTTGGGCATCCTGTGGTAAATTCCCACAGGAAACCCAAAATACAGAACAGCTGAAAAAAATACACATTAAGAAAAAAAGGACAATAAATTCTTAGAACATGCTTGCTTGTCCATGGACATCTCACTGGATAGATAAGTTTGATTTACATTGGGTATTACTGTACTTACCACTCCATACCGATCTTGACCTTGTATTTGTTTACCTCACAAAGGTTCATATCAAGGTGTACGTAAAGTGATGGCATATCTGTGATGTTCAAATGATAACAGAGTAAATAAATACAGCACACAATCATCATTTCTGTTTCCATTTGACCCTTTCATTTCCTTTCCACATTGGCAAGTCAATTAAAACACTGGCAGAAAGAAGGTTAAAAAATCCACATTGTGTTTGGAAGCCCAATCACCCTCGTAAGGCAGAACAAAAACCCTCCTTATATTATAACCAGGGATTTTAGTTGGCTACCATCATTTCTCTCTCCTTAGTTCCTTGCAAAATATAGAGTTATTACAGCACAAAGCACACAACTGTTTTCACCTGACAAGATGTTGATAAGTTTTTGGCAATTTTTGATACTGTTTGGCTTTTTTTCAAGGCTCCACATATACTGAAGCATATTCATAAGCCAGTCTAATAAGCTTGTTGTGTTTGCCCACACTAAATTATATATATATTGCATGAAATGCAGTTATTTTGAAACAAAAAGTCCCAAAAATTTATGAAAAATCTTGTCTAGTGGAAACAGTAGTGTGCTTACTGCTGCAACATTTTTTATTTTTTTTTAAAGACAGATCCATGATATTTGGGAGATGTCTGCTACAGTGTAACAAGCATATATACCACAGGGAACCCACAAAATGCAGGAATACAGAATGGTGCAAAAATTGCTTCCAATCAACAGATTATGGAAACCAAGTGAACTTTCATCTACATGTCTTCATTGACAAACACAAAATGAAATTTTTTCTTTGCACAGTCTCCCCTTGGGATCTGCTGCACTTGCCTTACCTGGAGCATTCACTATCAACAGCTTATTCTTCAGATCAATAGAAGGCTGTATCAAGCATAGCTTTGACTCTCTCTTCTGACTTAAACAAATCTTTGCTTCATTGATGATCATCCACTGATGGTCATATTTCAGTCCTCTTTCCTCTATTTCCCACTTGGGAACCTAAAGGAAAGAAAATATAGCACAAAATTAAACAGCACGTTTCCTTTCTTTTGTCTCTTTTCATGGCCACTGCCTCAAAGAGGAATAGCCGAGGCATAGCCACTATGCTAACAGGTTGTGTCCATCCACAGGAGGCCCAAAAGTGCTTTATCTGATTATCCACTTCAAAATAATTTTTTAGTAACCAGATGCAGCAAATTGAGAAGAAAGCAATGGAATTTGCTTTCAAATTTCTCTGGGTTATTTTCAATAAGTGCATAAGACAAATTTCAAAGCTAAGGCAAATTTAAGCCCCATCAAACTGCCAAAAAATGGCTTAGTTTCTACTCATTAAGTGCCTGTTTTAGATCAATTTGAATTTCTTACCTCAAAAGCACCACAGGATTTGATAGGAAAAATACATATTTTCAGTAATGTGAGACTACTGTGGCATCCATCATTACTGGCTTGAAAATCCTTCATTTTCTCAGAGATTTCAATCCCATTTTCAACGATACTTCCACTACCTTGTAATGAAAAACTTCCCATTTCTTCTATCGTTGGTACATCATCAAACGTCATTGATTCTGATGAACTTATAAAATTGCGACAACCAGCTTCTTTTTCAATAAAGCAATCTCTGATAAACTTGAGGAATCTCTGTGCATCTGAAAATGTCGACATGTAACCAAACGAAATTCTGACTGAACCAGTTGGAATGCCATCTATGAGGTCCACATTGTCTCCACAAACATGGCCAGCTGCATAATTCTTCTTGAGCTGCGCATTAGATAACCCCAGGTGCTGTTGACTTGCACCTGTGTTGCAGAAGGATCCAGTCCGCAGGTGGATATTAAACAGACATGCAAACTTGTCAACCTAGAAATTCAGATACGTTTTTACAAACCACACTTTCATGGTGGGATACAAATTCATTTTAATTCTCACTGGTTTCCAATTTGGCTCACTGTCACTCATACAAAATACCACTACATTACTATAATATATTTTTTACATACAACTCACAAGTGACACAACAACAAAACAGACTATGTGCCATTCCACAAAAGTGTTTAATTCCATGATAGTGTGTAATTCTGTGAAGGTATGTAATTTCATGCCGCTGTAGAATTCTGTAACATGGGTAATTCTACTAGGGTGTGCAAATTTCCATAACAGTGTGCAATTCTGTGATGGGGTGTAATCCCGCCATGGTGTGTAATTTTAATGATGGTGTGTAATTCCATGACATGTATAATTTTGCAACTGGTTGTTATTCTGCAAAATGGTGTGAAATTGGCAACAGAGTGTAATATGTTGATTTTTATGGAGTGAGGAAAACCCAAGAACCCAGAGAAAAACCCTCATGGTACACAAAAGAACAACACATCAAACAAACTCAACTCACATACAATCCTGCCCTAGCCAGTGCTCAAACTCTGACCACAACAGTGAGAGATGAGGGATACCAGTAAGCCACTACCCCCACTCATGCCACACACATAGTTTACTACAACAATTTCTTGTTTACAGAGCAGCTACCATAACTGGGGCCACTAGCACATTCTTATACTCTGATTGGCTGGTTGACAATCTTGAGATAAAGGCTGCAATATGATAAATTGACGACAATTTATCAACATGGCCGCAGTTATAGTAGCCACACTGTAAAATATGATACAACATATCTCATCTGATCCTGATATCCATCATCAAAATGGCACTATCTTATCAGACATATGTAAAGTACAATCATATAACTGTCAACAGTATTTGACACCTTATTCAAACACATTACCATACAGCTCTCAGCTTACCTCGCCATATCCTACCATGGTTCCATCTGATCGCATGATATTAAAATTGATCACAGGTCCTTGTAAATCTTGATTCTCAAAGTCAGTGGCGCAATACAGCTTGCACACCCTTCTTCCATTTCCATGAGTCATGGAGTCCATTCTCTTGTAAACAAATTGTGCAATAGAAAAAGTGTGTTCACAAATAGCCTGCATGCTTCCTGTCATCTGATAGAGGCAATCAAAAGCATGTCCTAAAGCTATTATATCCAGGAATGCAACTGTGCCATCTTCAAATCTGTTAATAAGAAAAAATCCAACATCATTATCACTTATCAGAGCCACCATGGATACCATCATCATCATCATCACCATTACTAGTATCACAAAATTTCAGTGACAACATACCGGTAGTGAAAATGTGATCATGAATGTGCTATCAATGTAATTTTGGTGACTATGATGATGAGGATGACAGTGTCATCTTAGTGAAGATCTGATTTATGATGGTGCTACCATGATCATCACTATCATCATCACAGTCATCATAGTCATGAACATTTTCATCCTTAATACAACCATGATCACATCTTCACTTACAGTTTGTCAAAATGCCTGACGTCTCTCTTAGGACTCCACACCACTTCTAGACAATCACACAACCCTGACATCCTCTTCACCATGTTGCTACTGCCATCATCATCATCTATATTCATGGTCATCATCACTGTCATCAGCACTTTTATCATCACCATCATCATCACCCAGGGAGGGGGCTCCCATATGTTAGATGAAAGGGATGCTCATCGTACCTTTGTGAAAATAAGAGATCTGGTACTTTTTAGGGTCTTTCAATTTTACTGACTTTCCAGATACTAATCTGGTACCTTAAAGGGTTTTAATTTTCTTCCAGTAAATGTACTCCAAAAATAGAGATTGGATTAGTAGCATGCATTTCAATGGATGTTTCTTGACTCAAATAATGGTTTGATTGGTTTCCTGATTCCAAGTTGGTATATCTTAGGGGTAAAAATCTTGGATTCCCATGCCCACCTGGATAAGACTCGGGTACCTTTTAGGGGTCAATTTTCAAACTTTCCGACAAGCATACCTACCCTAATATACCAGGAGTTCCCAATCCAAGCATGAACAATCATTGTTTTAATTCTGTCTATATTTTTTTCACATACCTTTCAGATATATTTGGCTTCAAAACATGGAAACTTTCACTACTTATAGTTGCCAGGACAGTTCCACCTCCATAATACTTCTTCTTCAGCACATCTACACTCTTGTTTTGCACGAGCAAAGCCCCAAGCCCAGTTGGGAAACCAAAGATCTTATAGAATGACACAGGAATAAAATCTGGTTGATGTCTTTGTAAGTCTAGGTGTGACGTACTCACAAATGAAGCTGCATCAAGCATGACATACCACTTGTTATGACAACCACGCAATTGACCTGTTGCATTAACCACCCCATTCTGAAGAGACCTGATCCATTTTAAGGGGTATTTCCTACCAGAGAAGTTACACATTGCAGGGAAAACAAAGAGGTTTGGGGAGCAAGATTCCACTGTATTATCTTCAGTCTCATCCACAGAACACTGAGAAGTTGATGAATTATTATTTTGAATTACATTGACACTATCACTGCTTCCGACGAATGGACCATTTTGTTGGCATTTTTCTGATTGAAAAATATCTTCATCCTTAATGCAAAGCACTCTTGCACCATGACTCAGGGCAACCTCTCTCATCCCAATCACTGATGTGTGACAGTTCTGGAAGAAACACAAACTTGAAGAAAGCTTCTCTGAGCTTCTTCCTTGCCAGTCAAAACATTCTGCTACAAGTTTGAGAGAAGCAGTAGTTCCAGCAGTGAATATGACAGAATATTCATCGTTGTTTGTATTGAAGTGCCTTAATATCTTATTTCTTATTTCATTAATAGCTTCCGTGGTTGAATGACTGCTGGGGTTTCTGCTGTGAGGGTTGCCATACACGTTACAAGAAAGATCTTGAAAATATTTTTCCAGGAGAGACTGTGGATACTGGGTTGCACCGGCATGGTCCAGATAAACATCTCCTGAAGAAACAGAAGATAACTGGTCATACATCTTTATGAGTTATCCAATGTCAAGGACTGTCACCTACATATCTTAACATTTAAAAAATTTGAGCATGACCTATTAACAAAGCAATGGTGTTAGCTTTGTTTTTTGCTTATTTTTGCAGTCTAAAAAACGAAAATCAAGCAAAATTTTCAAACCTTTAAGACGAGCAAACTCCTTTTCTCGGATGGCATCTATTCCCCCGTTGTAGCCATAGTTTTGAGCATAAGTTTTGATGAATTCTTTCTCCTCCTCTTCGTCTTCCATGTTTGTTTGCTTCGATAAACAGAAGGACACAGGAAGCCCACTCCCTTAGACTATTATGCAATTTTCGTATAAACTTAGTGTCCCAGTAATCGAATAAACGAAAAAGGCGAATTTTTACTGTCATACTGTATTATGACATGGTATCAATACTTATTCAGTCTAAAAGAAGATGTATCGTGATTATCTATTATTTTGCAATAATTTTCCCGCCCAAATCCCAGAATCATGATACAGAAGGAGTAATATTCCTATCCTTTTAGATTAAAAAGCATAAGTTTGTTTTCATTCCAACGGTTAATATAACCGCAAAAAATTTTTTCCATAATTTTGTTGGTTAATTTTCCCGCGCTTAGCACAACACAATCTCGTTCCCAGAGTCCGCGTTCATGAAAATGAGATTGGGGTCAACAGAGATCGCGCAGAGCTTGGTAACTAGTAGAATTCCAAGATGGCGACCAAGAAGGTTGATTTTCGTCGTCTGAAAGAAGAACGAGAATCGCAGAGAAACAAAAAGAAAATAGACTCACCTTTAGCCAAATATCCTTTTAATACTAATTACACTAGTTGCTTGTGGAAGGTTGTTGCGGAAATATTGTCGTTTGTGGGGAAAATGTCAGGTTTTTGTCAAAGTCTCAAAACTTGCAAAAGGACGTGAATTTTCTACAAGATTATACTCTCTAATTTTGAGAGTAGAATTCGTGGGCCTTTTACTAGTGGTATATTTACTTCGTAAACATTTCATAGCATATACTGTACACTGCTTCTTCATAGGAACTGTTATTGTTTCTTTCTTGCTTTGATACAACAACAACATACATGAAGTTGAGGATTATAATTAAGTATGTATAGTAGGTGCCGGATTTTTTCTTTAATGCTTGATAGATATAACAGTTTAGGGCAATTGTTTTGTGTTTTATGTAATGCTCCTATCAAGAGTGAACTGATGTGGAATGCACATGTACAGAGTAAAAAGCATAAAGAGGTATGATCGAATAGAATAATGGAATGGGATAGAAGAAAACCGAATGGGATGAAAGTGAATAGAATGCTGGGACATAATAAAATGGAATAGATACAGTGGCGGATCCAGGGGGCTCATTGGGTACAAATGCACCCCCCTCCCCTCCTTGGCCTAAACTTGGATTTTTTGAAATACACTAGAGAACGTTTTGTCAAGTTATACTGAGATTTGCAACAAATGCACCCCCCCCTCTTCAAATCCTGGATCGGCAACTGAGAAAGTAAGGAAAAATATTTCAAAAGTTTGAATTGACAAATTGTTGTTGTTGTTGTAGAACTTTGCAGAATTAAAGAACAAAAAGAATACTAGTGTAAACCAACCAGTTCAAAAAAGTGGCCAGCAACTAGCGAATCAGGTATGTAAA
>WUCR03027915.1:0-10507 GCA_009858155.3 Phymanthus crucifer
GTTATCCATTTTTAATGCTCGAGTCCCAAACATAAATGGTGCACCCCTCCCTCAAAGAATTCCTGGATCCGCCCCTGAAATATGTTTCTTACCAAATTCCTCACTTCCATTGTAACTGATTAGCCTCTGTGCTGATATCGTACCATCTCTTTCAGCTCTACCAATAATCTCAATTACTCCTTGAAGAGCTTCTTCAAGCTAAAAAATATATTGATATCAGCCCAGGAGCAGAAACATGGGTCTAACTGACAACTTATTGTTGGGGGAGAATGGACAGTATTATGATTTGTAGTAAGAGTAGTCATTTTTTTTCTACAGACAACTGGAAATGTCTTTCAAATCCATATTTTTAGTTTAAAAAAATCACTGAGAAAGTAACTTTGAATGAACACATTCCAATGCTGGAATTTGCTCGGTTGAGTGTCTGACTTTCATGCAGGAGGTTGTCAACCAGACCTTCACTCATGGTCTTATAATAACTGAGAAGATGCTGCCTTGTAATTAGATCTGCAAATGGTTAGTCCTTCACGTCTTCTCGGATAAGGACGTTAAACCGTAGGCCCCGTCTCTCTACACTATCTACCCTGTATTGGAGGGATGTAAAAGGACCACTGAGGACGTAATAAAACCCTGGCAGTGACCACCCTCAGTGTCTGGCAGTTTCTTAACAATGGTGAATTGTACCTGAGGGACCTTGAGTCCATAGTACAACACCTGCCCATGGGCAAATCCTCTATAACAGCCCCTACATCTACTTACTGGTTCAGGAAGGATGATGTGAATGGTTTTATCATCACTTGAAACAACCTTCAGTTCTGTTGCTGTATTATTTATCTGAAAATGAAGATCAGTCAATTCAAAATAGTGAGCAAAACAAGAAGTTTTCAGTCAATGATGACTTTCTAATGATTAATTATAATAATGTCTAGATTTATATACCAGGTTTGTTCAAGATTTACAGAATACCAATTAGCCCAATACACCACTTCACGGTTACTGTGACTCAAGGTCAGCCTCAGTAGCATGTAACATATTCTTAAGAATAATTGAGCACATCATGTGGAATATTCTAATTGTCTCTATTGTTCTTGAGGTGTCAATTCCCAACAATTTCAATGGACTGTAGTCGAATTCTAAAGAATACACTAAATCCAAAAAATGTTCTCCAGACCAAAGCAAAAATTTGATGACTGCTAAGGACACTGGGATTAGTTATTTTTGGAATTAACTTATTCATTAGTGTGTATTGAAGAAAAAACTTTTCACAGTTTCATTTTTGTTGTGATACCAGCACCTTATAGCATGGATCTGCATTGTTGAGCTATAAATTAACTAATCCCGGTGTCCTTTACTGACATCAAATTTTTGCTTTCGGTCCGGACGTTACCGATGCTGACCTTGAGTCACAGGATCCATGAAATGGTATAACTAAGCTGTATTGGGGGCTTTACACTACTGTAAGTTGACTCACATTGGGTCTTACCCTAATGAATTAGTAATGAATTTGATAAGTATCTACATAATTCCTGTTCCATACACTTCTGTAACCATGTGCTGAAACAGAGGTGGATCCCTATTTTGTGCCCATTTTTCTCTTTTTTTGTGGTCTTCCCCCCCCCACACACACACACACACCTACAAGCCAACCTTTTTTGGATTCCATAACTTTCCAATAACTATCGCACCCCCCTCTGAAAAATTCTAATCCATCCTGCAGAAGCATTCAAACAATATACAGTGCAATCTTCTTTGCTGTTACTAGGTTTGTTGCCTAGCAAGATCACTGTATTGACAGGAATTTGAGACAAAAGATGTGAATAGCAACAACTACATCTACATACAAAGTCTGAGCACAAAAACCATCTTGTCAGCAGAAACAACAGCAGACCAATGTGGTTTTGGAATGCCCTATCTTTGAAAAAAAAATCACTCCTTAGAAAGTAAAGTGCAAAAAATATCTTTGAATTGAATTCTTATAGGAAACTATCATAAGAAACGAGTAAAATTGACAAATTTGGGCATTTCACTAGGGCCAGTTTCGACAGCAACTTCGATTCAAACACTTCAACAAGACGAAATTCACCTCGGATATTCTCGCCACCAAACATACGAGACGTCCAGCATATTGTCTGAGCATGGATGCGTTCACTCTTGGTGCCTCCATGATTCTTTCTAGATCTGTTCTAGATGATTTTAGACGAGAAACAAACTAAAATTTCCTCCTAAATTCGAACCTTGTGGAACTTCGAAGTCGAATTTGCTTTTCGCGGGAGAATGATTTTTGGCGCGCTTGATTGCCCTCCACAGGCCCTTGCGAACAAATAACCACAGGAACTCCAGATACACATAATTATTTTTTGCAATTTCGTTGTCTATCTAAGCTTAATTTCAAAATATTCTTATTCATTTGTATATACAAATATGCAAAAAATTCCATAGTTAAGTAAGAATTCCTCTTTTTTTCATCTTTCTAACAACAAAATAATAAGAATTCTAAACTGGGCTTCCTTTAGTGGTTGTGAAAGCTGCTGGACTAGCTTACTGCAGGCTCAATTTGACATTTCAAAATGGCGGAAGTACGTGGGTGATTCGTGAGTACTAAAAATATCTTTTCTTGTAACGACTTGTTTCCGTTTCTAAACTGTGTTGTACCCGAAAAAGCTGACAATTCATTTATTTCCCAAGCTATGACGCCGCTTCCATGACTTTGCATTTAGCAAATCAAGGACAAAATCAAGGTTTTTAGCTTTCTTTAGCATAATACCAGTGACGTACTTCTCTCAGGTTCTTGGAAATGAGCTTCTTGCATAGTCTTTACAGTAAGGTTATTCCGGACCATGGTTCCAGAAGAACAAATTCCTATGATAATCGTAACCAGAAAAGTGAAACGTCAGTTTTTGAAGATTTCGAAAACGAAGATGGATTTGTAGTTTATTCAGAAAAGACCTCTACAGCCGGGGTTAGTATGCATGTACGTGTACTATATTATTTTTGTTCCACAATCAGTGGGTTTAGAGTACATTGAAGGTGCTAGCACACACAAACCTTGAATTTGATGTCGAAAAAAACGCCAAAACTTGGTTTCAAACATTGGTATTTTATTTCTTAGCATTCATATGGCATCCAAGAAAGGCTTCAGTACAATACCTTGGAGACGAATGCGGGTCCAGGAAACTGCACCCCTCCCGGTAATTATGCAATCATTTATTTCGTGCTTTCTTGTCTATATTATGTAATATCCCTTAGTTTTTATCAGTAACTACGATATCATATTTTACTGAAGAGAGAAATGTTTCCTTTACATTTTTCTCAGGTTTTTCGCCTTCCTGTTCATCTCAAGCAAATTTATTAAGCCCAAGAGGACCGAAAGAGCACTCTTCAACGTTCTTAACTGCATCAGATATCCCGGTCAAACTTTCGAAGTCTCTGGAAATGATTCATAATTCGAACCAAGGTTTAGTATTGCACAGTCCTCGTCCTTTTAACATTGAAGACTATTTCTATGACTTTGGTCTTGAAAGAACAGTTATCAGCTCAAACGACGACAGTACGAGAGAAAACAGATGGTAGGATGTTGTGAAATGAGTTACGACAATGGCGTGACTACAGCAGCACCTCGGCGTCGATGTCTCCTGAATCTAACGAAAAGTTAAGGTCTTTGGCCAAACTTGTTAAGGCAGAAGGACGGTGTACAAATCTAAGTCTAGAGAAGTTATAAGAGACAATGCCGCGTTCACGAGTGAGGTAGTACGTATAGAAAACAAGCTGCATTGGCGTAAAGAATGCATAGAAATCAGAAAAGACACTCGTTTTGATAAGCAGCAAGTGCGTACAAACGCATGACAAGCACTACGTCGACCTGTTTTTATCTTTTTCTCAGTGCTCTTCGACGAGTTATCCACTGTTTGGCGTGAACACATTCTTTCCAAAGTTTAGCGTCGTTTCTACGCGTCCCGCCTAATCGTAAAATCTATCGTCTTGTTATTCCTGTGATCTAAAACTTTTCTCTTGCTTCTTTAATCTCAGTTCAAGCTAATCTCTCGGGTAGATCTATGGAAGGCTTACTATACCATCTCTCCCTAACTAGGAATGCTGCGCCTCGACTTGTGCGGGAATCACACTTCCACTACCGTTAGTTTTGGCAGCAACTTCAGAGTTTGTAAACCCCCGACTCCAAAGTCATAGAAGCTATCGTGTTTCAGTCGCTTCCTCTTGATGAAAGACTCCAAAGAGTGACTCTCTTCAGCCAGTACTTTCATTTCTTTAATCAAAGATGACAACTTGACTTCACATAAAAAATAAATGAGGTCTGACCAGTGACAATGATTTATTTGACTGCATTCGAAAATTATGATAAACCCATACAGTCAATGTGTTGGCACAAGCCTAGAGACGCTGATTACAAAACTAAATAGAATAAAAAAAACATTAAGCAACTGCTACTGAAAATCCATCTGTAGTACGCTTACCAACAATAAGTACTGGGTGCACCGTAAATGAAACCATTGTATTGCGTTTTCATTTGGTCGAAATCTATTTAACTTTGGACCAAAGCGTAGAAGTATTAATTTCAGTCTAATTCAAGAGCGCATTAGGTTTTTAATCTAGTAGGCGAAAATGAATACGATGAGAGGTCGCACGCGAAACGGCCTGATTGGTTGAAAAGCCGGCTGAACTCTTTGATCGCCGGCTGAGTAATAGCCAACATTATCCGAGTCCCTAGTAGTTTTATTTGTTTGCTGAACTTCTATTTCTTTTTGGTGCTTAGTTGGGAATTTACGCCACGGTTTTCTCCTTTATTTCTTTCTGTCTCGGCGGTTAATAGAACATAATCTCTTTTTTCTTAGTTTTAGCACTCAATAACAGATTGCACCATCTTTGTATAGCTAACCCAAATAAACTTCCAAGTCAATCAAAGAAAATGTCATTTTAAAATCAAGCCGACAAATGGGAAAGTTTACTCTTTGCTAGTGAGTCAAGTAAACTGTTCATATTCCTTGTTCTAGCCGAAACATTACTGACTGATATCCCCAACACTACTATCAATTCTGAAAAGAGAACAAGTAAGTCTTCTTTATACTTGCAATTTATCATTTTTGGCTTTTTTAAATTCAAACGATGGGTTAAAGTTATATTTGTGCAGTAAAAATAACCTTGTAAGATGGATTGTTGATAGTGGCGGCGATGTTGGCTTGACAGGAAAAAATATGGTGTTTCCATATGTCAGTCTTCTGGTAGCTTCTGACTGGATTATTCATCGCTTTAACACACTCTTTCTTACATTACACGGAAGTATTAAAGTCATACATGTATGCTCTTGAGCTAAAAAATAATCTTCAGAATCATTATTTATAAGATACATGTAAAGATTGGAAAAATAAATCCATCTAGAATTTGTGAACTTTTTCGCAAAAGTGAATTTGGAAAATGCATCAAGTTGGCATTAAATTCCCATTGCATTTAACTCGGTAAAGCGCGCAAACTGCGCAGGGATGTGATCCGACACGAATTGATATTATCGTTTGTCGGAATCTTTCAGAACAATGAAATGTTACAATCGAGTCATCTGGAAAATAATTCTGCCCTTGACATCATGTACATAAATTTGCAACATCGACTGTAAGATTTACACCCCCCCTAGGCCTTATACGATTCTTCAGTAAATTTTGCATTTGGATTACGACGAAGCTACCCCTGCTGGCAAAGTATCCTTTCGTCGAGTAGATCCTGCCAGCAGGATAAGACGAAACTACTACAACAACAATTATATTTTATGTTTTGCGTCGAATCAAAATTGAGTTCAGGTAGTTTGGTATCGGATAAAATGCTATGATGTCAGCAAGCTATTTTCACCGTTTGGCCGTCGCCTATTGGTTAGTTTATACATATGCTGACGTCATACAGCCCCAAGCTTGTGCAAAAACAAAGATTGGTCATCAGACGCCTTGATACGAGAATCTGCTCACAGCTGACCTACAAACCCGCGTGATTCTGGACCTTAATCCAACAATCCATGAAAGATATCTAGTACAAAAATCACTCTTAAGACAGCCTTTGAAGGTAAGCCCGTTTAGTGACATAAAGTAATGAACTACAGAGCCCGACGAGTGAAAAAACTGAAACAAAATTTATTCACCAGACGACTTTGTAAATTGTTAACACTTTGTTACTACGTCTTTTAGTTCGATGATAACATGCTTGATCAATGAGATCATCACGCGAGCGTCCGAATTAATGGTGAACCGAAACTAAATGTTCCGGCTGTAGCTCTGGTTGATACAGACACGTGAACTTGAGAAATTTCCCGCTCTTTTCCAGAAAATTCGCCGATTACTTCATCTTTAGTTTTCTCCTTGATAGACAACCACAACTGATTCTTGAGAAATGTAGTTTAAACTAATTCTAGAAGTGACTAGTAAAACAAGCCTGCTAGTCGGTTTACCAGTACTGTCTGGACTGTTAATAAATATTCCTTTAAGGAAAGGACTTAGTTCAAAGTGTTTCACTCACCGCCAGAACTCGGTGATGTTTGATTTAACTCAACTTTTTCCTCGCTTGTTTCCACGATTTTACTCAGGAACTTTGAACTCATATTTGCTTCCTCAATTCACTTCGCCTAGATCTCCCTGGTCACCTTATAGTTATTTCTGGTTTTCTACTACAAGTTTGCCGCGATTTTTTTTGCATCGGATCGAATTGACTGGCAGCGACATTCCAGAGTTAGAAATTTTGCACATCGTACTTATGAGCAAACATACCGTCTGCGTCACAATAATGGTTATGCATACATCTTAGCAGTCCTTTTTATAAACCTTCATTTGAAAATTGCAGCGCTTACTATCAAAATACAATGTTATGGCTCGTTTTCTCCTACTTCTGAACAGTTTTATAAACACGTGAGCGAAATTTATGAGTCTACAACTTGTATTGTGCTCCTCACAAGGTTTGTATGTTCGTACGAGGTTTTATCACAGTTTTCCTAATTGTAAAAGTTCATTTTAGAATGGCTAAATTCTTACTAATAAAAAGACCATGATATGTTGGCCGTAATGAATGGGTGGCAAAATAGTTGCCATCTACGGATGATATAGATCTTATAGTTATCCAATGTACTTTGATGGGATGTTGTCAAAAAGAGGGACCAAGTCAATCGGATGGGAACAGGCCTCCAAACAGTGATCAATGAAACCGTTGGGAATAATATGCCTTAGGAAGTAGGCGCATGGCTAGTGACTTGGATAACATTCATTTGGATGCTTTTTCCTGAACGATCATTAGTAACCATAGTCCTTAATGAAAATTGTCGAAAATACGGAAATTGCGCAAATCGGCTCTTTTGCTTGTGTTCTTCAAAGGTAATACAGATCGATGTCCCGATACAGCTGGTGTGGGGAGACCATCAAAGCTTACTAAAGTTACCACAAATCAGTCTCATGGAAAAACACATGCGTAATAAAGTTGATCTATCGCATAAAAGATCGCGTAAGCTAGAATTAAGTTAAAAATTTGATCCATTTCATGAGCGCATATCTTGGCCCTTGCGAGCGACGCCCTTGCCTTGCGCGCATAGCGGTATTGTGAGAGAGATCCATCAAATGTATTTATTTACCTTTGAAGTCGAATTGTCTGGCATGGCGCAAAGGTTTTTAGCCGAAAACAGAACAACTGTTTACTCACGCAACTCAAACTTTGGTCTGGAGATAAATTCGTAAGGCGCCATTCAACGCCGCTCACAAAACACGTCTCCCATATAACGCCGCGCAATTGCACAAGAGCTTCGACTGCAAGTCACTAGAAAAACAAAGCCACACTGCGCCGTTACCCTACGATAGTCCAGTCTTTTTTACTATGAGTTAGAACGTCTGAACACTGATCGAGTCAATCTTTTATCGCAGTAGGTAGAATCTGATAGCAAGAGTTCTAGAACAATCGGTGTACAAGTTCAATGAAGTTTCCTTCTCCAGCAGACTTGACTAATGCCATAGAGATCAAGGGAATAGAATAAAATTATAGCCTAGAGCTCCTTTGAACACTGATATCATAGCTGTTAGCATACCAGGCACTGCGCCATCTTTTTAACAAAACTTTCACATTGTATCAAGATATATTTTACTCGACTCGTGAGAGGTTCTGAGTGCCTTTGGGGTGCTTCTCGACAATGCATCCTAGCTCTCAGCTTTCCTTGCCTCAGACATTATACACATTCAAGTGAATGATATAAACAATTTGAGAGCCTAATTCCTTTTTGTGGGCGGATGGGTGAAGAAGTCTTAGACGTTAATGACATTTTTATCGCCAAATACTTCCTTTTTTCCCCCATTTTCCTTTTAGCTTCTCACGCACTATATTTCAGCCCCAAAGTCGTGTTTCTTTGAGCAGGAAACAGCAGATAGACACAGTTATAGCTCAACGCATAAGGGTTTGGTTTCCTGAGGAGTATATAGTGATTAGGCTGGTTGCTGTTGGATGAATCGCAAAATACGTCTGCAGTAGTGAGAGTGGTTGGGAAACATTTGCATAAAAGATCGCGTAAGCTAGAACTCGGTTAAAAATTTGATCCATTTCATTAGTGCATACCTTTGCAAAACAACATCTGCAGCCAATGTGAGTCAAGTTTGCTTATGTTGACTTCAACTTTCTCCTACTCAGGACGGTTTTATTTGGGTTTTGTAAGTAAGTGTTCGTTCTCGAGCTTGCTAGTCTAAATAAAGACCAGCATTCACGCGTATTCTGTAAATAGCAAACAATATGGTGAAAGCAGGAGGGCTGGCCATCATCAAAGAACGCCTAGAGGGAATGTCGGCCGTAAAAACATTTTTACAAGCAGTTGAAAATAATTCTACTATAAATCTCGCTGAGCTGGCCTTGCATGCCCATAACTTTCTCTCTTATCTTATTTTTGTTGTTCATTTTGAAAAGAAAAAAAGAAAAAGGTCTTTAGTATATCGTTTTCAGACGCTCTAGTTCCCACCATCTGAACAAATGACAAGTTACCATTGACAACCAATCGTTTCTGCCATATTTCACCATATGTAGCGCCGCAATGTACAAACGGCTATTAATTGGTCGTTTTATTTAGACTATAGGCCGGATAAGGTTGGTTTTTATCGACAAATTGGCACTTAAAATGTAGGTATAATGAATTGAACTGAATTATGTTTTTTTCACAAATGACAACAGGATGAGTACAGTATTTTCCAGGGATATTGTGTGGACAACGTCTTCAATCTATGATTAATATCTGCGATAAATGATCGCGAAATGAAAATGTAAGCATGTTTTCTTTACTAAGGCGGGGGAAGGACATCTATAAAATGATGATGTATAATGACTGGGTTAGCGTACAATAAAATAGGTGAAGAGTTGAGAAATTTCAATCATGTGAAAAATAAAATAAGCTGGGACTTGAACTCAGTGACGTTTCGAATGCTTCCTTTCTGGACGAAAAAAGGACTCGTGTAACTCATATTTTACATTCATCACTTCCCGTGATAGGTCTTTCGTCACGTTCTATACTTATAACCTACAAAACTCGACTCGTACCGATTTTTACGGTTTAAGGAAACTGACTGCAACATAAGGAGTGTGAAACTCTCAGTGCACGGGAGAGAACAACACATCAAAGCGAACTCGATTGACTTGTGGCCATAGCCGGCACTAGTGGTTGAACTTAACAAAGCCATTCCGTAGCTAGCAGCTCATGAAGATGTTACTCAAAACGTCACAGTGAACTTCAGTTATTTGCGAGTATTACACTTGCTGAGGATAGCATCGCACAGCTTTATATCCAAAGGAAATACCCGTTATGTGATCTACAATGCGGTGGGAAGTGATGACGAAACTATTATTGCCATATCGTTGTCCAGTTTTTGTCCAGAAGAGCTGAAGATGAAAGCCATTCTGGGAGAGGACATTAATATCGCCTGTGATTTATTATTCAAAGAAACGTGATAGGAAAAGTGTTAAAAGTTTTCGTCCGTGCTTTATGAAAGTGCAACAGCATCACCAAATACATGTAATAACAAAAGTACTTGCCATGTACCATTCTGCTGCCATGTCTAGTGTTTTTCAACGTGACAAAGATGGTAGAATATTGAGTCCATCTCTTTTCGATTGCGCGGTATTCATATTGCACAAAATTAATGTATGTAATAGTCAAACATAAAATGAACGTATGCATTTATCGTTACCAACGTAGTCTTACAGAAAGACGTACCAAAAAACATATTGGTGAAGGCCCGAGGTTAACACGTTACGCGATGTTTTCTCAAACGTATCCGTGCGTAGGGCCACGTCTTTTGCCCTATCGAAAACCAGAAATTTATAGCGTGTTGTATGGACGAATTTTTCATACGTGTTATGAACTTGTAGTAATATGCGTGCTTACGAGACGATTTGCTTCAATTGTGTACATCGACTCTACAACTTGTTGCAAGAGAAAATGAGATAAGAGAAGGAATCCCTGGTACCCATCATATCAGCCCTTCGTTTTATTTTTAGAATAAGA
>WUCR03028141.1:0-10499 GCA_009858155.3 Phymanthus crucifer
CAAGTTCCACCGGAAGTTGGAACATTGCCCAATCAAATTGCAAGGTTGGTGTTTGCGTCGGAAACGAACGACTGGTATGACTGTAAATTGGTACTAATAACTGAAACAAAAGTAATAGGATTTCCAGTAGAGGACAATGACACCACCATACAACACCCTTTTGCCATCTGCAAATCCAAAGTAATACAGTTTCTTAGATTGGCTGATTTGCGATTTATTTTTGCTCCCAAAATACTGAAAAGGCAACCCCAGTTTTATCAGTAGCCTTGTTCTGATCATTCCATACATACTTAAAGATACAAGTCATATTACTTAGTAAGCTTTTCAATTGATTGCTTTGGTATTTTGCTGTTCTAGTTTCATACATACTTAGTCATGGAGCTGCTGGTTGGTGGAGAACTGTTAGAGAAGATTCGAAAAAAGAAAACCTTTACAGAGTCCGCAGCTAGTGTTATTATGAAAAAACTAGTTTGTGCTGTGGAATATATGCACCAGAAAGGTGTTGTCCATAGAGACCTTAAACCAGAGGTAAGATATTTGATTAAGGTGACTATCTTAATGAAATGCTGTTCCAACACCATCTCTTGTATCAACAATATGAATGTCCAAGATTCCAAGATCACAGTTGCACAGCAACAATTCTAGATATCATGGCATCACAAACATCACTCTTCAGATATCACAGCATTGCATATCTCCCAAACATCACACAGGTTACAGCATTGTTGATGTCACAGCATCAGGGATGGAGAATTAGAATATACTGTATGACATTAATCATAATATTCTAATGTCCCTCTCCTCCCCCCCCCCCCAAACCAAAAATGATAGTATTGCTTGCTAACAGAATCATTGGAATTTTTTCCTTTCAGAATGTTTTGTTTGTAGATAATTCAGAAGACTCTGAGGTGAAATTAGTAGATTTTGGTTTTGCAAGGCTAAAACCTCCTGAAAGTCAACCACTGCAGACACCTTGTTTTACTGTGAGCTATGCTGCTCCTGAAGTCTTAGACCAAACTGTCAATCATACTGGCTATGATGAGTCCTGTGATTTATGGAGTCTTGGTGTGATTTTGGTAAGATAAAGGGCTGTTTAAAAGGCTAAACGCGTAAAGTAACAGACAGCAGGTGAAGGTGGGGTGGGGTGGGTGCCAAAACACAAGCATAGGACTTCTGCCAGGGGCGTATCCAGGGGGGTCACAGGGTGCCCGTGACCCCCCTTCAAATCTAACCTTTGGTGCAGTGTGTGAGGATTTGTTTCGAATTATGACGTCATAGTCACAATTTGGTATGCAAGGACCCCCCCCACCCCCCAATGAAAATCCTGGATACACCCCTGTTCTGCTCTTATCTATTGCTTTCTCACAAGATCTTGGACTTGGTGTTTTATATGACGAGATGACGCTCTTGACTTGCATGTACTTATCAATTGCAGTATACCATGTTATCTGGACAAGTACCATTCCAGAGCAGTGGTAGTTGGTACAGGTCATCGGCTGGCTTTGTCATGCAGCGGATCACACAAGGAGATATTAGATTTGAAGGTCAACAATGGCAGTCCATATCAACACCAGCAAAAGATCTTATTCAAGGTAGACTTACAGTACCTCCATACTGAAGTGCAAATGTTGAAATTGTTATTTCATTGAGTAAAATTAATCTCTTTGGCAGCCGCCCAAGTTCTTCTCAGGCCCAATTCCCCAGCACTCTTGCTTAAGGAAGTTCATGGACAAATGTTTTGTTTTTTAAACATTTAACTTTTTTCATACTTTCATTGAGGAAAAAAAATAACATTCTTGGTTAACTTGCATTGCATCAAAGTATCAGAGAAGAAAATTGGAAAATCTGACTCTGCTTGTTCTTGAGAAACCAAGTATGATTATAATAATTTTTTGAAAAACATTTCAAAAAGTAAGTGCTATCAAATCTAGCACAACTTAGAACTTCTAGTAGGGTTCTCATGGAGCCAAACATGTAAATAGCAGTATTAATGCTGCATACAAATGAGATATAAATGAGATAAGTATTGTATTAACCTGATAGCCTCGCTTGGATGATTCCAACAAAAGGAATATTGTATTGCAGGTGCAACTGTAATAACAGCTACTAGGAATTGTTTAAATGTCTTGTTGCAGTCAAACTCTCAATGCAGCTTTTTTTCCCCTTGTAGGATTGTTAACTGTAGATCCGAAACAAAGATTAACAATACATGAAGTCCTTCACCATAGCTGGCTACGAGGAGGAAGTCAATTACCACACACACCACTTATGACTCCTGGCATACTTGAACGAGGACACAAAAGAACTTATGTGGAATCGGCACTAAATGTTACTTACGATGCATTTAACAAGGCTCAGCGCCAGGGTTTTACACTGATGGAAGTGGAGAACGCTCCCCTTGCCAAGAGAAGAAAATTGAAGAAGACTACATCGAGTGACAGTCATTCTACTACAAGTACATGTAGTGAGCAAAGTAATTCAGGGGGGCTTTCGCCATTGCAAAACAACAGATGACAATTACATGTTTGACATGAAAATTAATGAATTAACAGGTACATTAGCAGTGAACAAGTTGTTTTAGGCATAGCCACTCGATGATCTAGATCTAAGTCTACATCTAAGGATAAACCTTAGTAGGATAAGTACTGATATTATTTTAGCCAGATACATAAACTTCCTTCACAGCAAGGGAAACTTGCCAAGCAACAATGCTGTGTTCCAGAATGTGATGATGTTATTTTATAACTTTTAGTATCTTTTAGCATTTTAATTTTAAAAAGTGAGCGAGTTCCAGTGTGGAAAGTTGGTCCAAGGCTTATGGCTGGACTGTTTTAGGGGACATAAATTATTTTCAAGAGAGTGATTATTTCATCCCCCATATCAGTTCTCAGTGCACTTCAAATGTAATGAAACCCGAACTAAAAAGAACTCGTAGTAAAATCATGGTCCCAGATAGTGTGTTCAAGCTGGAAAAATTCAAATATTCTAATGTACCTGAAACTCTCTTTTTAGCTGCAGCTCTAGGTTTACTGATCAGAATGTGCTGGTTTTGCCCAATTTTCAATAATGGAGGTGTGTGATGCCTTATTTGTAGATTAATATAATTGTAATTATAGTGTAGTAATAGAAATATTAATGTCTTGGTTATTAAGCTAAATTAATTCTCACTTTACAGTATTTATTATGTGAGTATAGAGGGTTTGCACCATCACGTGATGGCAGCCATGACAGGAGGCAGGAATAAAGGATCTTTCTCTTCTGGGAAACTACACTCTTTCTCATGCAAATGATTTTAGTCCAAATTCTGTTGTTCCTGCCTCCTGTCATGGCTGCCATCACATGATGGTGCAAAGCCTCTATTGGCACAGGCATGCTTGATGACTACCCAGGGGTCTGTGCTTGTGCATGGTTGTTACCAGTAAATGTCTTGTAAACAGCTGTCGATAACCTAGGCTGTGAGTAGTCCTCCTTTTATTTTGCCCCAGACTCATTGACAAGTGTTAGAGCATTCCTGTGGATAACATGGAGCACTGGTTGTTTGTTCATATGAATCCTTTCACTCCTTCACTGAGTCTTGAGGGGAAAGCAGGGCTTCTTGCAGTCTAGATGAAGCCAATAGAAATCCTACTAAACTCTAAACTGGTGGATGACTTTATATCCATCCTGTATAACTGGCTACAGGTCATTAGGGCCTGTTCATTTTTTACCAGGGAGGGGGGGGCAGTGGGATTTAGGGAGGGCCATATAAGACAAAAAATCAAGTCGAGAGAGGCGAATCATGTGTCCAGCTTCATTAAACATGGGAGTGGCCACGTTTTTTTTACACCAACCGAGATGGGGTGTTTTTTTGTAAGGGCTACCAGGGAAAATTCACTGCCCCCTCCCTAGTAAAAAATAAACGGCCCCTATCCATCCTTTGTACAACTGGCAACAGGTTATTAAGTAAACTTTTTTCTTTAAGAGTAGTGATCAATGCATTTTGAAAGCAGAGACTAGAAATCGATTCCATCCATATATAGGTTAGGTGAAAGTATATCTACTGCAACTTGTTCACTATAATCACAATAAAATTGTAGGTTTGATAGTTTTAAATAACTAATGTTGTTAATTGATTGTAATTATATTATGAATTTAAGTGCAATTGGTTGTACATACAGTATAATAGTTAGTCACTAAACATATAGAAGAATTATTATTGCTTATACCATAGTTACTAGAGGGAGATGGTTGGGAAACCTATTGTTATGGGTCTTTGTTTGCTTTTGATGTTCAACTGGTCTTGACCGTGCACAAATTTTGATTTATGCTCATCCGAAACAGCAAAACAAGTACACATAAACTTTGTCTGTTGGATTATTGTAAGGAATATTCCAATATCTGTAATAAATCTTTAGGTATTTCAAGGTTAAAACAATGACAAAACAAAAGATTGTGCACGGTCACGCTTGAAAAAAGTGAACAGAGATACAACAAAAGGGTTTCCTAACCATCTCCCTCGATTAACTATGCTTATACTTACTTCGATGCATCCATCTAGCCATTTTACAGTATTTCATTTTCGATTACAATTTTTAGTTCACTGATTGTTTTATAGGCAATCCAATTGGTATAGTTTTATGCAGGTTTTTGAAGCCAGTTTATTGATAGATGATTGTTATGTGCAAACAGATCTCATTGATTTTTGGGTGTGGTCAGATGTTGACCCATTTGCTGGGAGGTGAAGAATTCCAAGGTCTAGCCAACAAGTCACATGATCTTCTAGCACATCACCAAAAGGCAACAATATTTAATTTAGGTCAAATACATTTACATGATTATTGTATAGAGTGTCTTTACGTTTCTAAGGGTAAATGGCCACCAAACAGATATTGAATAATTTAAGATAAGAAGAGTCTTTATTCTTTGGAATAAATGATATAATTGATACCACAATGTTTTGTCCAGAATGCCTTATTCACACGCACATGCTATTTCACGTGTGACAATGTAAAAGCGCGCGAAAACTTAAAATGGTCAAAGTGCATTCAAACCATGGCTAGAAATAAGGGAAATGCGACAACACCTATATTTATGACGTCATCACAATTTTCTCAAAAAAAAGAGCCTTGTAAAATCTCCAATATATGTGAAATCAAAAAAGTAACGTCAGATTCTTGTTGAAATGCACAGTAGCTTTCAAAAGAGGTATGTTTTGCTTAGAAAAGTTCAATATTATTCGCCAGTGGGACCCTCTCGAATCGCTAATTTCGGATCATTTTAATCGACTCGTTTTGTACGAAATAAGACAAAATGGCCAAATATTTTTACACCCAGATTTAAATCTTGAAAAGGACTTTCTATTGCATCCGTTGAATTTTGAAAAAAGCCTTTCAATATTTTTCTACGAAGTGGTTTTTAGCACATTTTGACCTTGGGCTCCCTGTGGTAAGACTTTAAAGGTCCGAACGACCACAGGTTGCCCAAGCTGAGTATTACTAGTAGTATCGATTTAGCCTGCGTAGCGGCCCAAATGGGAGGGAGAGGGGGGGTTGGGGGCCCCAACCCCCCTCTCCCTCCCCTTTGGGCCGCTACGCAGGCTATATCGATTCGTCTCCTATCAAAATACAGTAAAAAATATAAAATTTCAAGTACCTTTCAAATGCCTTACCTTGCGTCTCGTGTTTCAGGTTGCGCACTTAAGTTTGAAGCCATTTCCATGACACATGCGTAAATTTACGGAAGGTTGTACACTGAAGCCCGCTCCAGCCCAAAGTAAAACAACTAATTTGCCTTCAGTTCAGTCAGAATTGAAAACACCGTCAAAATTCCTTCACAAAGGGTTAGTCCGATACTTGAGACATACACACTGTGGATTTCCTTTTGACTATTCGGTGCTAGCTACTTTAAAAGTTACTATTAGTAGTCAGTCCGACGTTATCATATCGTCACTTCGTCCTCCCCCAGTTACAACGGATAATGACTGCACGCTTTCACTACACCCCTTCTCCCTCCCGTTGTGACATGGACGATTACTATTGGTTTGTTATACAATAGGTTCAGTATGTGGTAACCTAAGGGGGTGGGGGTGAGGCAGTGAGGCATGTTTCTTACTGCAACTCCCCTTTTCCTTTGCTTCATGGTATTTTTTCTTAATTAGATTTTGAAATTATAGTCATGATATATAGTCAGTCCCGACAATTTTTGAACAATATTTATATCAAATATTTCAGATATTTCATCTTTACATGACATATCATGGTTACTCCTGCCTTCTGATCTTATTAATGTTTTGCTCGTCATTTCTAATTCCTTAGCAAAGGACAACTTGAGGTCACAGATCATGTGACATCATTCCTTTCAATCAAGGTCACGTGACATGCTCAAAGTTCCTCTCATAATTGGTAATAAATATTCCTAGATAGAAGATTACTAAGAAATGCCCGTAGAAAAACAGATTGCATAAAATACAGCGAGATTGTTTCGGAATCGAATCGAGATTGTTTCGGAAACGAATCGAGATTTTTCGTAATTCGAGATTTTTTTCGGAACTGATTAGAGAATGTAGCAACTAATTTTGTAACTAGAGCTCTATATATGATTATTAGAAATAATAATAAAATAAAAGAATGCCACAGTTATTGAAAGAGTTGAATCGCCAGCAAACAACTCCATATAAGCCCCTTTACGGTTTAAGAATCGTCTTCAGTGCGCTAGCCTGCGTCACATCCGGACTTTTTCTCGGTGAAGTCCGAGAAAAAGTCCGGATATTACGCAGGCTACAGTGCGCATGCGATTTTATCCCGAATTTCTTACCTTCTTTTGTTTTAACCTTCTTTGTTCTTGATTAAAGAGGGTCCTGAAAGGGGGGGGGGGGCTAATCCCATTTCCCAGACAAGCATTTTTTCAAAATCCCAGTTCAAATCTCACAATCCCAGTCTGTGTTGCCCAAATCTCAATCCCATTCCCATTTTTCTATTGTTTTTTCTTCATGAATCCCAGTCCCAGAGCATGAAATCCCATTTCCCAGCCCCTGAACAAGGCCAATCCCAGCTCCCATTTTACCCCTTCAGGACCCTCATTAAACAAAAGGTGAGAAATTCGGGATAAAATTGCATGCGCGCTGAAGACGATTCTTAAACCGTAAAGGCGCTTATAGATGAATGACCACCCCTATCCAGGCTTTCTCTTCCATTTTGATCGGAGTAAGAGAATGAAGACCTGGTGCAAGGGTGGACATAGTGATGGTATTTCATTGTGAGACTACAATAAAAAAACAATTTGAATATTTTTCAGCTAGCTAATTTGAAAAAGGATAAGAAATATAATAAATTCCTCGCGAAACTGGATACGTATATTTGGTACAAAGAAATTCTAAGATGCCCCATGAAAGACGACACATGCGTCCTCATCCAACATTGCCACGTGGTACATGCTTTCAGCTGTTGCCTAGTAACAGCACGTATACAACACCTCGACATGGTCACAAAGGATTTGGCGGCGGCGCTCGTCTTGAGCTGATGGTCTATGCTTCGAAGAAGGTCGTTGGTCTTTAGTATAAGGAGCAACTGTCGTGGGACTCTCTCGAGGAGGTCTGAAATCTGAGAAATGTACGTCGTGACACCTTGTCTGATTTCTTCAGCCTAAAAACAGAAAACATTAAAATTGTGACTTGCCTCTGATTTACATAACCTCTTAAAGAATGCTCTGCACCGGAGGGGGGATCTTTGAAAAAGATTTTTTGAGAGGGAAGTGAGAAGAACATTTCGTCTTTCCACACCCTTGAACACCAATGACAGCACTGTTAGAAGCTGTTTTGCTAATGCACGTAGATATTTCAACTTCTCTTCCCACATAATTATGAAAATCGCAGTAAAATGCACTCATCCCAGAATCAAACACGTAAAATCACGAGAAATCTTCTACCTCTTCTTCAGTGACAGGTCCAGTATCAATCCCAGAAGTCACTACACTCCAGGCACGTGACGTCAACACACAGGCGAACAGTCCATAGAGGTCTCCCACTCCCATTTCAGTACTGTACTGCTTGATGCCCTCTACATCTGATGCTATCAGACACTGCCATAACTTGCAGTATTTCACACGGAAATCGTCACTCAGTTGCTGTGAAATAAAAAACAAGTTGGTATTTTCTGTTGGTCAGATATACTGGTTAGTTATTTTTGCCATCCTAAAAGCATAAAGGAATAAAGTACTGGGTTTGGAGAGTCGTCAAACTACATGTTGGAGTAGGAGCATCGCGGAATTACACCTGTTCCAAAAAACGTTGTCGCAACCAAGAGGCTCAAGCAACAAGACAAGACCGCAGAAAACGCTGGTACTTTTGCTTGTAATAAATCTATTCATGGCGTAATTTTCGAGACTTTACAAATCACTCAAAGCATGGCTGCTACAGAAAATAATTCCATTACAGCTACATTCAATTGCACAAGCCATGGATACTTTAATCGGCAGTTACGAGTACCGGCGTTCTCTGCGGTCTTGGCTTGTTGCTTGAGCCTCTTCGTTGAGACAACATTTGAAATAGGTGTATATGCTGGAATGGGAGCGTCAACAAAGCGGTATGCCTGTGTCTTAGTAGTCGTGACGCTGTGCAAAAAGAAAGGAAATGAGCCGTTCTTTGAAGGGAGAGTCTACGTAGCACGCAGTTGATGTAATATATTCATCAAATAACAATGAATCACACCTAATACAATAGATAGAACGACAATAGAAGACAATAGATTTGATGAATATATTACATCAACTGCATGCTATGTAGGTTCTCCCGTTCTTTGAATGATATTTCAACTATAAGTGGCATCCCTGTGTCTTTCATCCGGGATAAAAGATCAAAGACACAGGGATACCACTTAGTTGAATATCATTCAGTCAAAGGCTCATTTTGCACAGCGGACTTTGAAGTGATGGGGAGCATGGGTTTCTCTGTCAGCGGCCATGAGAGAAAAACGTTTTGTTTGCAACATTTTGAGAAACCTCAAAGCGAGGGCAGGGGGACCAAGGGGATTCCAAAACTATTGTTTTAAGAAGTACATAATATGGCCGGCGTGTGACAAAAGCGTAATATATGGTCCGATTAGGTAAAATTCCACATTATTTCTATTCTTATCAAATAAGCACATTTATTGTTGTACTTGATATGCTAAATTAAACCTAGATTTGCTCGTTGCTCGATTTGTTTTTGCCATAGAAACACTAACCAGTGTAAAGAATATGTGACAAGCCACACTTATTTGAAATGGCAGTGGGGCTTTTGCAGCAAATTTCTTCACCCATATGGTGCCAATCCCCACCTATATCCAGGGGTGGGGTGGGGGTGGGGGGTGGGGTTTACTTTGACTGGTGTATTACTTTACAAGTTGAACTTTCGGTAACCGTTGGAAAGGCGCCTGAGCAATGAAACTTGGTGCATATGCAAATTAGTTTGATCAAACATTCAGCACCCGTGTGTAATACACTCCTTAGAAGTTGACACGTTTTTAGGGGGAAAAGTGCACATGCTGGGTTGGGAGTGTTGTGGAATTACATGCTGGAGTGGGATAAGATAGGATGGGATGGGATGGGATGGGATAGATGCATATAGTACCTGGTACAGCCCATGGTCCAGTAAGACAATCTCTACTTCATTATTGAATTGCTTCTTGACCAGAACATTCCCAGGATGAGGATCACAGTGGACATATCCAGTCACAAATATCATCTCACTGTACAGCTCACCAATCTGTTCGGAAACCTAAGAAAGACACATTCAAACGCCGTCATCAAGCATTCATTGTTAATAATACTTGTAATCATATTGTGCCATTCAAGTGCATTATCATGTTGTCTGGTTTGATCTGAAAGTCAAATGCCTTTACATCAGCAAGAAGATCAATGAGACTCGATGATTAGCACAATACGGTACATGTAGTTTCTTACCTGATCAGATGAGATGTTGTGTTTTGTCATGTACTCCAAGTCATCCACCTTGCCTCCTTCACAAAACTCCATCATCAATACACGTTTACTTGACAATCCCCACAATACCTTGGGCACCTGTATAAGATAATCATTGGTAAGCTTCAAGACAATAATAAAACATACTACTTCCAACTCAATACTCTGGTCTAAATCTATTCATTAACTTGTATTTTTTTGTTATAAACACTAGTAGGTAATTCAATAGTCTCTCCTGAGCTGCTTCTGTGTCACATTAGGATTCTTATTGGTATTAATTCATATTACTTATCCATCAGCACTTCATCTACTCATTTCTTTCACTCCCTAAAATAGCTTTCATAGAATTATTTCCAAGATTACTTGAACATTTTTATTGTACTGGTATGTTCTTTTCCCATTATGATATTGATTAATTTGTTTACCTTAAGAAATTTGCAGTTTCCATACATTTTTGCAGCTTTCTCAGAGTTTCTTCCCTCGTGTAGAAAATCCATCTCCAATGGAAGATTTCTTTTTGTCTCATCTAGTAGCCATTTAAACCGAAATTCGGGGAACATCCAAGA
>WUCR03028161.1:0-10494 GCA_009858155.3 Phymanthus crucifer
GAGCGTGTTTTGATAACCTCATCAAACACGGCTTTCGACCAATCAGAGCGCGCGTACTATCCTAGTTATTTTATAAACAATATTTGATTCAGAACTTGTTGACATGATTACTATTGTGAAAAAGAGCTAACATTTTATCAATCATAAGAAACATCCTGCAAAACGTTTTTGGCAGATCGACCTTTGGATAAAAGGTTGGGCACGTTTTGTCGGATTTCCAGTCACTATAGTAAATGAAGTGAGCATAGGACATTGATGTTTCTTCTCGGTAATAGTTGGTAAGAAGAAATCTTAGGTAGAAATGTACCAAAGTACACTATTTGTTACTTTAGCATACCATTCTGTTCCTCGTCCTCGACTTTTTTGTTCTTGTTTTCGTCATCATCTGAAACATAGTCAACTAAGGTTTGTTCCACTCGAAAAGAATCACGACAACGGAAGTTGAGTTATGGAATTTGCACATTTTTGACATGAAAAGGAAATTTCAGTACTATGAGTGCGTCATGGGTTCCGGCTTGCATACGCTAATATATCTGTTTCTCTTCCTTTAGCTATCTTGCCTGAAACTAATATCCATTGCTCTTCAGCTAACATTTTTTTTATTAACCTTCTTTTGGTTCATCCTTCTTTTTAGCTGCCTTTGATTTAGCATGACCTTTGACGCTGGACTTGACTGCAGTTACTTTCTTTGCTGCCTCTGCAAAAAGTCAGCCATGTAAAACAAACTGTTCAAGAGTAGCCACAATCTATATACGATTGTTGCATCAAATAAGGAAGATTGAAATAACGACTACTTATTCAGACGGTTTGCCCAAATGCCTTTTATGGTGCGGGAATACGAGCAACAACTCGTGCAACTCGTCGCGCAACACTGTTGCGTTGCAAGTTGCAGAACAGATTTTGCTCGTATTACCATCCTAAATTTTGTTGCGCCACTTTGTTGCACGAAGTAAAAGCTCTTTCTACTCTCTGCAACAAAGAAAATTTGTTACGCGCAGTGTGGTAATACGAGCAACATTCGCTCTGCAACTTGCAACACAACAATGTTGCACGACAACTTGCACGATTTTGTTCCTCGCATTACTGCATCTCCCTTTAACTTCACGAGTGTCATCATAACTCGAGAAGGGTTAAGGGTGAACTAAGGGTTTCACTTACTGGCGTGTTTTGTAGACTTGGCTTCACATGTCGAAAGAATTACAGCCAGGGTTACAAGAATACATAGCACAAGTATTCTCTTATCCATTGTTTGTTTTTTGCTGTTAAGAAAAGTAAACAAAGACAATTACAAGCAATCAAGAAAATACACAGTATTTCCATAAGAGAACAATATCATCATAGCAGAAATGAGATTGCAAAAACTAAGGTTAATACTGGGGTTAGGTTGCTGCGTTTCTCAAAATTCTGCAAACTCAAACACTTCAATGGTTTGTTGTATTGGGTACTCACTTCCGTCAATCAATGATAATCAGTCGGAACCTTTGATATTTGTGACTGACGGCTGAAAAACCAATATCCAAAGTGTAACCGAGTTTGAAGAATTTTGTGAATCACAGCAAGACAGTGTTGGCACACTGCTAAATGATGGAACACTAGTATAAACTACTAAAAGGTAAAGAATCATGGAAAACCCGGACTTAATTTCTTGTCACAGTAATTATGAAAGGGATCAAGCCAAATTTTGGTAGAGTCGATCAACTTAATCAATCCATCTCTTTCTGTGAAGACGAAATTGAGAAAGTTTTGTTTTTGGTTTCAGATATACACAACCTTTTGAGTTTAGTATGTAACGTACAGTGGAACTATCGCTTTTTCAGCCTCTCTAACGACTTTGTCATATCGAATATTTCCTGGTTAAAGTTACAATACTTACGTTTGCCAAAACAGAGGTCCTGTCCAATGATGAAATCTGAAATAAGTCCAGTAACTCAATAAGATTTCCTTTTCTCTTTATATGATTCGTTGCAACCTTGTACTGGTATATCGATTTTATAAGATCTTGAAAGCTGTAATGTATTGCGAATAAGCAGTACAACAATAACGGTCTCTTTAAAAGCTGTCATATGGGCTTTATAACACATGGCTTTATCATATTTCACAAGATTAGTACTAGAAAGAACTCTCAATAATTTGGAAATGATCGACATCCCATTGCCAGTAAAAGTTTAGTACATCAAAAAAATAAAACGCAATGATATATACGTCTACATACGTCTGTATACGTCTATACGATGTACAAGTGCTCATGTGATCTGCAATACCATCGCATTGATTGTTTTAATCGATATCGTATCGGTTAGAATATAGAATCTTACAGTTTTTTAAGTTACCTACAAGGTATCTATTATTGTCTGAGAACCCTAGACAGATATGTAGCAGCGTTCAAGAGGATCATTTTGTTTTCATCTCAAACTAATATCGTCAATTCTTCAACCCAGTAATCCCTACCTTTAATTAACCTTGTTGTATTCTTCCTTTCCTTTACGTTTCTCTTCAATTGATCCGATAGTAAATCTCAGCTAGCCTTTGTTCTAGGCAACCCTCATTATTTATTGACAGCCTTTTGTTCTTGACTGGTTGTTGACTTGCGCTCGAATCAAAAACTTGGTGGCAAAAGACTCTTAGAAACCAATGACATTTCTCAAGGTTGTTTACAAAACATTTGTTGCAGTTTTTTTGGTTAGCCACTTGCTATGACCCGTTGCAAAAGGTCCCTAGTGTCTCTGACCACGTCTTGAAATAAATTTAGCAAGGATTCTTTAATTGTGATGGTTCTAAGATTTGGATGATTGATAGACCTTTGGTAGACCTAGCTTCGTGCGTTTGCGAATTTTGCCGTACTGGGCCTTGTCGAATGAAATATTGTCAGTTTTAGTGATGATAAGCTTTCATTTGCCCGGCTATAGTACCTGTCGAGTACTTTATTGACATCTGCGCTCAAACCAGTATTACCAGCTAGACTTTTCGTATCGTCGTTTCGAAGCTAAATAACTGCCAGTATCAGTCATGAAAAACAATGATACACCTATTTCAAAGAGAACGCCGGTACTTTTGCTTGTAATAAATCTATACATGGCGTATTTTCATTACTCGACTTTAGAAATCACTCAAAGCATGGTTGCTTTAGAAGTGATAATTCTATTACAGACATGGCTAGATTAATCGGCAATTATACGAGTACCGGCGTTCTGTGCGATCTTGGCTTGTTGCTTGAGCCTCTTGGTTGCGACAAGCTAGGTTCTTTGGAAAAGGTCTATATTAATTAGCTCCTATGACCAAATCTCAGCCACAATTTCCTCATATCAAAAATCATGTAGATCCATGAAAAGGCAATAACAAACAAAACCCATAAGAAGTCATTTCGAACGTCTAAATTTGAGAAGGCACGGGTTGCCAAAATATTAAGCAGAATATCCGATGAAAATTGTTGGTATACCTATGTTAGATTGGACAAACGGATTTGCTTTAGCCTCATCCCCAGGCTACTCACTTTGCTGTTCGACATGACGTCACACATCGGTTAACTTCTCTGGTCTCTCTCTCGTAAGCTGCAAGAGCGCCATCTTATGTTTGAATGGCTGACGACATAATAAAAGTGTTTCTAAATCTGTTGGTCTTATACCGTGGAATAAAAAACTTTTGTTATGTACTCTGAGATTGTAAGAACTGCCCTCAAAAGGTTGTGGTAAAAGTTACCTAAGTTTATGATCTTTATCTTGTACAATACTATTAAAAGTGCGTATACAAATATTATCATGATGTTCTTGCAAGGTAGGCAAACCTAAGGCTAAAAGCGCACGGTCATAGTCTAGATACATAATCCGCATTGCCCGCTTTTGAAGTCGCTCTAACTCATTAATTAGATACTTTGGCAAAGCATAGTGAAAAACTGGCGCAGAGTAATCAATAGCTGAATTACGCACGTTGTATAAAAAAGATATAAGTCGCTTAACGGGGCGTTATCTCTTTTAAGTTGTATGAGAAAATAGAGCCTCTTCGAAACTATTTTGATAACTTCAAAGACATGCTCATTCCAACTCAGGTCACTGGAAATAGTAAGACCTAAGAGCTTTGCATTATCAACAACGTCGATATCTTTTCCATCTACAGCTATTGGAGAGAAAGCGCGCTCAGTTTTCGTGAATGATATTCCAAGTTCTTTGCACTTATCCTTATATAGCTGCTCGACCATTTAGGAACCTCATCACTAATTCTTG
The DNA here is from genome assembly GCA_009858155.3 of Phymanthus crucifer. NCBI lineage: Eukaryota > Metazoa > Cnidaria > Anthozoa > Actiniaria > Phymanthidae > Phymanthus > Phymanthus crucifer. Next base: position 4,218 of record WUCR03028161.1, read on the forward strand.
CCATTGCTTTGCTCTCCCTTTCCTATAATTTCACTAGACGCAGTGGTGTCATCAACATATTTCCATAAGGACGCATTATGGGCGCCAAGATCGTTTATCATAATCAGAAATAACCACGGGCCTAACTTGGTACACTGGCGGACACCTGACGGGACTGTGCGCCATTCATAAGAACCAACCTTCTGCAAGTTTGACTCTTTGAACCCTATCTGATAAAATTAAATGGTATAACGAACGAGGTCTATTTTGTTTTGCATTTTTGTTGGTTTCCACACGGGCAAGAAATTCTTCTTTTTGTTTTCCTGAAAACGTTAACACTAGACTTGCCAATTGGTGTTATTAATTGGATTATTGATTTTTATTACTTTTTAATAGAACACCACAGTATAGGGATCAAAAAGAGTGCTACTCTGGGAGCCACTCTGCGCCACTGCACAAAAGATTTAATGCAGGCACCTTCGGCAAGAGCGCGCGCCATGTCATGTATTAGGAGAAGCACGTATACACCTATTTCAATTAACGTTGACAATCGGAGATCTGAAATTGTCGATCTGGGACCGAAAGGAATCATGGGTGTCGCACCACTCAAGCTTTGTTAGCAAGTAATTATTCTTTAGAATTTGACAATAGTCCACAATAATGTAAATAATGCGCACATCAACGCTATTCAAGCGTGATTAAAACTGTACATTCTTTGTAATGTTTATGAGGTTAGCCTGTTGACACCCACAATTCCTTTCGGTCCCAGATCGACCATTTCAGATCTCCGATTGTCAACGTTAATTGAAATAGGTGTATAGCACATTCAAACATGAGATCCGCCGATTCTTTGTACTATTTTTGCTTAAGTTTTCATATTTGCAACCGTTTTTGCAAAATGCCGAATCATTTTACTCCGTTTTTTGTTTTCGTTACAGTGTACGTTTCGTGAACTCAGGTCGACGACATCACTACCTGATTATCATTGACGTCACAATAAGATCGAACCAAATTAAAGAATGGAATAAGCATTTGAAGTACAGAGCTATCGTAAAGATGATCATTCTCATTCTAATCTGCTATATTTGTGTCCGGATTCACGGGACTCAAGTTTTATTACCCAGAATATGATGTACTGAGATTTAACCGAATCAGTTCATACAAGAAAAATGGTAGGTTGGATGAGAAAATAGCTGCATTTTATCTTCAAGCAACATGCAGTTCTTCATCAGCTTTCTAGAGTGCAGTTTAAACTATTCATTTTGTTCTTTTCAGGCTCACAAATAACTAACCAATCAGCAGGAACAGCAAGTGCCTTGAAAGGTAATCTTTTTTCTAAAAATTTTTTAAAACATTTTAATTCATCTTCTGATCAGGTTTTGCTTCATTGTGCACAAGTACTTCTTACACCAAAAAGAAAGATTTTCAAAGAACATCACCAAAAATCAACAATGTCTTCGTGGAAAACTATTGGGAAGTACATAGAAAATCGACGCTCTTTAATTCTTTTGCACCAACAGCAGGTAGCTAGGAATTTCTCCCCTTTTTTCTATGCTCTGTAAGACTCCATTTTTTAACGGCTTTTCCAGGTTTTAGACTTCAATATTGACATATGGTTATAACATGTTTTACCCACAAATGTGCACTATTTGGTTAAAAGTCAAGTTAATGAACAAAATTTACGTCTCTTAGCTGTTACCTGCACTTTCATTTTTTTTCAAATTGCAGGTGCCAAAGCATACAGATTACATTCTCATCCTTCTGCATTCAAGACTGTTAACGACATTAATAACCGCTGTACCGCGTTGTCACTGAATGTGGTTCCTCAAGGTTCCTTTTAGCCTTACTTATCATTCCCCCATGCTTGATTTGTCATCGTCATCGCAATATATCTGATTCAACGGTAAGTAGGCTTGTAGACCTATGTAGACACTATGTAGACACAGCGTTGGTATATCGATGGTAGGACCGAAAAAAATGATTAGAATGAAATGGAACTAGGGAAGGGAAGAAAAGGCAAATTAAAATATAGGAAAGCAAATTTAAGCAAGAAAAGGAAGCAAAGGATAGGAAGAAAATGGAAAGGAAGGAAATAGCAAAACCCAACCTACAACATATATTTATATCCTTGAATAAGTTCATTTAAATTTAGTAACATTTCACAAGTAATAATTCATTTCCTTTACCCACTTGTCTTCACAGCCTATGTCATCAATTTCAGGCGAAAAAAGGAAAAGGCGAAGAAAAAGTATCGGAGAGAACCATAGTTAATGGAGGGGACTATGAGAGAACAGATGACGAATCAGTGGCCCTTACACCATCACGGGCCCAAAGGTCACTGTCATTGGCTACTAATTTAGACCAGTCATCCAGTACTAGAGCTTTAAAGGATCTAACGGTAAGTAAATGGATATTTAACTGGTTCATGTGTTATAAGAATTAATATTACCCTAGTCGATATCATGATCCTGTGAACTGCTGTGTTGTGATGAAGTTACATCCCGGGTAACAAGACCGCGTCCCTCTGCCCCATCGATTCATCAACAAAGTGAAAATCGGCGAAGGTGGATTTGGAAAAGTTTACAAAGCATTAGATTGGACGACGAACAAAATGGTTGCAATAAAGGTCATCAAGTCAGAAAGTAATATCATGCCCGAAAACCTCATACCTCGTGAAGTGAAAATCTGGAAAAAGTTGAGCCATGACAATGTTGTTACTATGGAAAACTATTATCCTGACGACGCCTCCTTCAACATCGTCATGGAATTGCTTAGTGGAGGTGCCATCAGGCAGTTTCTTCGAGGTGGACCTCTGCCAGAAAACTACGTGTCTTGCATCGCCAAGCAAATATTCCGTGGCTTGGAGTATTTGCATAGTATGAAGATTGTTCATGGGGACATCAAAACTTTAAACATCTAGTACACTTTATCGGGGAAAATAAAGATCGCTGACTTCGGACTAAGCTTCAAACTGAAAGAGATACGCAAATACGGGTTGATATAGGAATGCACACCTTATTACGTGGCTCCGGAACTCCTTCGTCGCAAGCCATACGGAGTAAAAGTAAGTAAATTTGCAGTGTAACCAATATGTTAAGTTGAAACCGCGCGACTTCCTATTTGGCATTTCATTATTCACTTAATCATCATATATGGCCAATTGGACTCGACTGCGACAGAACCGCACTCAACAGATTTGGGTTTAACTACGATGACACTTTCAAACATTTATTATTTGTGTTAGGTCGACGTATGGGCAGCTTGTATATCCCTGATCGAGCTACTACAGGGCGAGACACCGAGTATTGATTTGCTTGTCAATGATGCAAAGAGAACGAATGCGTATATGGGTATAAGGCTACTGAATGAACCGGAATCTTATTCCGAAGAAGTAGTGGACTTTTTAAGGAATGCTCTAAATCCCCGTCCAAAAGATCGTTGGCACTATTCTTCATATGCTGCTCAAGCACCAGTTTCTGGAAAACGCACCACCACCGGCCGCCTTGATTCCCTTGATCATTAAAGTGCGCAACCTGCTAAACTGATAAAGAACAACGCCACCTACGACATGGAAACTGATGACACATGACGCGATTCCTAAGAGGATTTGCATCCAGAACAAGGTATGTAGAAGAGAAAACTCAATATGCATACGAACAGCGCTCACCTTTGACTTGGCAAAACGCTGTGGTCACTTTCGCAAATAAATTGGTCACTGAAATGTCAGTACGTAGATCATGTGATGCAAAATAATGCAATCTGATGAAACCAAAATATGTTGAACGATTATATTTTCCCCAGAAATGATTGTATCCGATGCCGTTTGATATCTAGCTTCACATTTTTTTCCAGATGCTGGCGAAGCAACGAATGGAAATGTCATGTAAGCTCAACAACAAAGTAATGGCACCGAAATGATACTGGAAACTGTCTGCGATCCTATGGTCCAGCAGGCTAGACTGTTTGCAGGAGAATGTGTTAAAATGCCATTGGTATTGCAGATACAGCTGACAAAGTGGGATACTGCCACAGTCGAGAGGACGATCGAACGACTTACCCAAAAAGTGCCTAATTCAGCGATATCGACTAAGAAACGTACTTTCATCAAAAATCCAAACTGATGTATAAGTGCCAACTATCAAAGTGCCATTTATTTGACGACTGATACAAGATATACAAATATCAACTGATCAACACAACAGTCGGACTGGATGTACCCTGATCTATAATTTAGCAAGACGATAAAATTGATGCACACTGAAGAGCCGATTCCATTAGTTCGTGGAATCGTACGTTACATCTTGCTGTACAAAGTATGCAAATTTACACTTAATAGGAACGTCTTCAAAACAGGAAGCAACAAACAAAGAACAATCTTCAGACTCTTGGTAATACTACTTGATCTTATTCCATCATCCTCTCAGTCTTTTCTGGTTCTTAATATCCTTAAAACTCCAATAAATACTTTCTAAAATCAACGAGGATCGTCTTCTGAAATGCGAGTCCTGTATTGACTTTGACTTATTGCAATACCAATCCAATACCAATCCAATACCAACGCAGACGCATGGCCCAGGTATAGTAAAGGGACATTGCGAATTGAGGAATCATTTACCCATTTTAGACATCTAAGGTCAAAAATCTTTTGTTTGAAGTACTAAAATTAAGGCCAATAAATTCAGACCTTATTGCAAATGAACCCATTTTAATAGACGGTGTCTGTCGAACATGATAAGGAATCACCTACATATACTGTGCAATTGACACACAATTATTTGCCATTATTCCATTTATTACTCCAAAAAGACATGTCAGTAGCCATGGACGGCGGAACGGGGGAGGCCGGGGGGCACTGGCCCCCCAATAATTTGGTTGGGGGGGGGCAGGCCCCCCCAATAATTTTCTGGCCAGCAACATCAACTTTTTTAAAAATAGAATTGTTAATTTGTACTTGAACTTTTACAATTTTCACAGTGCCCCCCCCCCAATAATTTTTTGCTTCCGCCGTCCATGGTAGATCAGCATTCTTCTCCAGTACCTGTTATCTGCCTGTGTGTTCTATTCGTATTTTCATAAATGAAGTTTATCCATTTTTTAACTCCTTGTTTAAAGTGCTACTATCATGAAATTTTGACTATTTTTGACAACATTTTCTTCCTACATTTACGAAAAGAGACATGTTAACAATCAGTTTGAGTGCATTTTTGTTCGAAAAGAGTTTGACAGTCACAAGAAATCTGCGATTCTAATTCGAATTTTAGCGTCCTCCATGTTATTTTCTGCAAATATGAGCCAGCCACTTTTGAACAGCGGTAGCTCCAAAATCGGCAATCTATGACGTCACTGACTGGAGATATTGCTATCAAAAAGCAAAAGTTGTATACTAAAAGTAATAGTGAATCCAGTTTTGGTTGAAAGCGAAAAATAGGTGCAAAAAAGTGCTTCATTAGTTTGCTGTATCAAGGGAGCACGTTAAAATTTTGTTTGTATCAATGTAAAGTAGGTATTGTTCGATCGAATCTATGGACCCGCAGTAATTGGGCTTAGCTGTTGCGGTGACCCTGCCAAGTAATTCATCTCATTATTTGTAATTTTTTTTCTGTTCCGTGTGGCAAAGCTAATAAATAAAATAAATAAATTTGTGCGCGCGCGTAGTCCATGTGACAGGATATAAAAGGCATTCCTCGTCGGTATTCTGCGCGCGCGCGCGGAGCACGGGGGAAATTTGTCGACGCTGACCCAAAAATCGCGGGCTTCATCCAAAAAACGCGCCATTCTTGTTAACTTTTCGAAGGGGTTTGCAGCGAACGAGAGTGAAAGATGAAGTTTAACGCTTTTTACTCTCGCCATTCCTTGCCTCAAGACTTTTATCCGAGCTCGCATCCTTCTCTCTCTCCTGCTACCATCTACCTTTTGTTTCGTCTCTGTACACCAAGTGTGGTAGCCATTGCTCTTTCCATAGCATATACAGCATCGGTGATTTCACCGAGCTGATCGCTGTTCTGTAAGTATCTTGATAGTATCTTATTAGCCCTTTCTTCTATCTCTGCGGGCAGAGCCCTAAGCTTGGGAAGTCTACTTCTCTCTTCTATGTTCTGCGAGGTTGTCACTACAAGGTGACAAGGTACAAGGTCATTACATTTACATTACCGCGATCTAACATCCATTTCACCCCAACCTGCTCTCTCAGTCTGACCTCAGTCTGATGCTCAGCTGGTAGGGCATCGGTAGTACAAATCCGAAGGTCGTGGGTTCGAATCCCAGCGAGGTCGGAAATTAATTTTTCCGATATTTCCAA
>WUCR03028258.1:0-20439 GCA_009858155.3 Phymanthus crucifer
GGTACTTGTGGACTGGGAGTCTGTTGTGATGATGAAGGTACTTGTGGACTGGGAGTCTGTTGTGATGCAGATTGGTACTTATATTCTTGCAATCTTTGAAGGTATGTCTTTTCCCATTCACTGTGCATGTACTTATAGGATGGAACATCTTCCCCTTTAACAATACAAGCACCATTTCTGACACCTCCATTGGGGGACTTTGTCTTTTGATATGCATATCTTGGGTAATCCACCCCAAAAATCATGGTCAGCAAGCTATCCATTTGCGACATCCACCATATATCTTCGCTGGTCCACATCTTCTTTTTTTCAGAGCCCAGCTTAAGAGACCAGTTGCAACCAGAAAAGTGAAAAGCTGAGCCTTAAACCAAAAAAACACAAAACAGTTAATAATGAAATAGCTCTTTTAATAATCTTCCAGTCAAAATACTTACTGTTATTCAAACACTCTAGAGCTTTGCGGAATGACAACCTCAAGAACAGGAAATATCCTGCATACTGGTGTGTAAGTATTTGATCAACTGTAAAACAAATAAAAAGACTCAAAATAACATATGGCACTATTGTATTAAACTGTTTCAAAAATACTTTATAAATTATAACATTATACATTATATGACAGCAACATTTTCTTGTAAAAAATTCAAACTTTAACAAGATTTTTTTTATAATTTGAAACATAATTATGAAAAATAGAAAACAAACTTTTATTTGTTTATTATGTCACAGGGATTGGGTGGGGATAGGGGGTGTTTTTTGTAGAAACTATTGTTTTGTGAAAGGTACCCCTCCAAAACCAAGTCTGTACAACTTTACCCCCTCCCTCTCATTTTAAAAAATTAAACACCCCATATATAAACTCTAATAAATCAAAATTTACCCTCTCCCAAAAACGTTTTTCTTAAAATTTACCCCACCCCTAAAAACACCAATCACCCTGTGGTATAAAAAAGAAACAGTCCCTTTTTTTCCTTACTTGATGAAATGCCTTCTGAAACATCATGGGATGTTGCTCTCAAGTAGAGTTGCCGATGAACCTTGTGGCTTGATTCAAAGCCCTGGGTTGACATGGCACCAATGGATCTATGATTTCTCATGAGCATTGAGGCATGCTCAATGGCCATGTGCCCATAATCTCCTGTGCCCAGCTTCAAACCAAAAACTTCCCTTAGGAGAAAGCCCCATTCTTTGCACTGTGATTAATAATAATAATAATAATAAATAATGAGAAAGGTGCTGGACACCTAAGGCTACAGGACGTAGCTTGATGTCCAGTAGATTAAACCAGCATCCACCCTTGATTGTAAAGCTGTGATTTGAAGAAATAATAATAATAATAATAATAATAATAATATATTACCATACTTATCAAAATATAACACAATATATTGTCATTTCATATTTCATGCTTTGGAATAAATTTGCAAGGCCCCAATTGATCAGATCAGAGGTGGTTTGCTGAGCATTCAAAAGATAAAGACACTTTTCCAAAACAATATTGCATATTATATTATTAGGTACAAGTAAAAAATATGCTTTTTTAATGTGACTCCAATCTGAATATACCCATCCGTAATAAAACAGTACAGCATACCTGGATGTCAAACAAATCAATTAAGTATTCCTCATCTTTCTTGAATGATTTCTTTCGCATAACCAGGGCAATGTCATTCCAGCCAGAATAGACCTAACAAAAACACATTCATATACAATTAAATATAAGAAATGAAATGACGTGTACAACACCCTGCAGACAGGGTAAGAGTATAACAGGATGTTTTGAAAAAGCAATTCAAACAAAGCTTTTGACTAAACTAAAGTGAATCGCATTTTGGTCACATTCATGCTATCTTGGTATAGCTATCCTCCATTGACACCATGCAATATGAGATAATTTCATGTATAGCTAACATCCTCAGTGTTTGATACCAACCTGAAATAGTACAGTTACTATACAAGATAGTCATCTCATACTAGGGAATCACACCTCCCTGCTTGAAAATTGTACTGAGATGTTTTATGGACTACTGCATTACATGTGTTGTGTATACTACCTTGATGTAACATTCAAGAGCAAGGTCAGCAGCAAGAGTACTTAAGGCATTGTTTTCATCATCTGTTGCCATACATCTTTTCTTTCTCTTGGGCTTCTTTATGTCATGCTTCATTGCCTCAGTGAATTTGTTTGAAACATCATCTAACTTCTCTTGCCAGGAATTGAGCAGCTCGTCAATTCTCTTGCCAACAGCTTGCAAATAAAAGGTACATAAGAAAGAATTGGTTTTTGAACAGGTACAAGAGTTTCATTTAAAAAAGTTATGGCAATAGCTGTTATTACGGCTGATGCAAATGAGATGCAAATGAGACGTAAATGAGATAACAAGCATTGTATTGACCCGATAGCCTCGCTTGGATGATGCCAAAACAAAAGGAATATTGTATTGCGGGCTCAGCTGTAATAACAGCTATTATGTATGATCTATGTATACCTTGATCTTTAATACTGATCTCCTGTTGATGAGTACCAAAGTCCCGCACAAACTTTTCACTGTCTTTTAATCCTTGAAAATACTAAAAAGGAACCAGAAAAATTAGGAAAAAATGCATGTCAAAAAAGAATAAAAAGATAACATCAAAGCCAATAAATCATATAATATACCAAAACACGCTCTTGATAGAAAGTTATCTTGTTTAATACAAATAACTTGGCAGCTTCAACATCTCTGAAATAATTCTTCAGCTTTGGTAGGGGCAATGACCGTTCAACAATGACAGTTGAATTTTCAAGAAATTTTCTCTCAGTTGGCCCTATTGAGAAAATTGAAAATAGTATCATTGCATAGTTGTCATTGAAAAAGCCTTATTTTGTGTATATAAACAGACCGTATGTGATTGACAGTGTGTTCTTCTTAGCTATAAAGGCATCTATCAATATCCATATAATAACAAACCTTGACAACGCTTTGGCAAAACAAAAATGTTTAAAGCATGAAGTTCTCTTATCCAATTCTAGGGAGCAGGCTTCTTTTAAAACTAAAACCACAATCAATGTTTACCTGAAAATGATGCAACTTTGACATTGTGTTTGTCAACCACTGTTTCCTGTCCTGGTTTTGTACTGATGTGAATTCTGTCTTTTTTCATTGTTTGGGGACCATATTCTTTAAGAGCAGCATTGCACTCATCCAGAAGAACCAATCTTATGACAGAATAAACCAAGGGAGGCAAGCAGCTGCTCCATATTTCGCAATTCACAGTGTAGTGCACAAATGTTAACTGCTGTCATGTCTTCATCCAATAAAAGTGTTAGGTCATCTCTAATTCCTGTGAAGCTAAAAAATTAAAAACATTAAAACCAATGGCACATACTTCCTTAAAGTCTAGACTTATAAGGATACTACCGTGTTTACTGTGTGAACCAGTTGCAGACACTTAAAAAATGTAAATCTATGTAAATCTATGTGCGATTTCTTAATTTTACAATAACTTACGAATTTCTCGCGCTCTGATTGGTTGATTTTCATCATCAATTAGAGGACAGACAGATAAAAAGTGACGCGTACACTCTTCCCTCCTGCTTTCTCCCTAAAGAAAAAATGGATGAACCAAACTTTGATAATATATATATTTAGGCATGGCCTAAAAGCGGAGCTCCCAGTTCAATTTTTAGATCGAATGAATATTAAGAGAAAGATGAAAACATTTTTTTAAATTTGTTGACCATAAATCGATAAGTACGTGACAAACGTGACACGGTTTGATGAAGTGTAATGACTGTGTTAATTTTGCTGCTATTACCACAAAAAGCAACCAGAACAGCACAAAAACATAATAAATCCAAGAAACTGTAATCCTTGGCTACTAGCTTTGTCGAATAAAGTATTTTTAAACAACCCGTACATAAAACTAGGAGTTTTTAGCCCAAAATAGGAACTCGTACAAAAAATATTACTCGGAAGCTTTCAAAATACCATTTTTGGTATGAAAGATATAGAGAAAATATTCAACTAAAGGTAAATACTTGTTGTAAAGAGTAATTCATCAAATAATTCATTCAATATTTTTTAAAAAGAAATGCGTAAAATGATTTCCAACCATCGGAGGAAAGTTTTCCTCTCTTTTACAATAGCTTGGCGATGATTTTTCACTGGAAAGATTGTCCCCTAAAAATACCAGTTCATTCTTTTATCATTCTCAATCCCAGAAAGAATAGTTTAAGACAAATTTAGGAAACAAATTTAGGAGATCTGCAAAGATTATTAAGACAAAACTGCTTATCTTTTTTTCTTTCAAAAACCACAACAACAACAGTCGAGTAGTCGATTCAAGATTTCTTGATGTCAGAAACTGACTCTAAAAACTTGAAAATAAGCTTTTACTGATCTAAATATCCACGTTTTCTAAAAGAAAAGTAAATAAATATATAATAGAAAATAAGTTTTAATTACAGCTGGCATAGATTGATCCACTTTGAAAAAAAAAATATCTGCTTAAAAAGGGAGGACACAACAAACTTGAGCGAGTAAAAAGTCTACGAAGCCTGCATTGTCTCCTCAGTTTTAATCTTCACTTTATTGATTTCTCACATTTTTTCTAGCATATTGTTAATTCATGATAGGTTTTTCAATCTGTTACTTACATTTTACAGCATAATCATCCTGTCCAGTTTTTTGAAAACTGATAATGCTCGTCTGCTATTTCAGGTTTTCTTTTCGATGAAGGTTCACTCTTTTGTCGTTAATAAAATACCAAAAAAGCTTGTTTAGTCCTTCATGAACAGCTACCTAACTCAGTAATAATCTTCTGCAGAAAATATTTTCCTAAATGGTTGTTTTTCCTTCTTGTTTAGCGTCAACTAAACGTCGAGCGGGAAGCACACTGAAGCCATAAAACGAATGTTTTCGCTGTCCATAAGTTCTTGATGTATTAGGTTATCCTCACTTAACTTAAGCAGTATACGGCATACGTTGTTGACAATTCTAAGTGCTCAAACAATCTTTTGAAACACTTTTTAAGGCTTTTTTGTACTAAAATTGCTCGTACAACTAAACGGCAAAAAAAACTGTGTGAGCTGCTTCCATATTTGGAAGTGTGTACACACACACGCACACACACACCCATGAGCACACGAACAAACAACCAGCGGATATACCCACGGCAAGTCACGAAAAAACAACTCGATGGGTTTCCAATTTTTCTAAAGTATGGGGCCCCGCCCGCGCGGACCCCCGGCCCGCGCGGGAGCTCCGCTATTAACATTTCTATTATGCTTAACGATGACAACTTTTTCGATGAAACATCTGACATGGAGCTAGCTTTGTGTGTTGATAAAGCAGGGCAACAAGAAGACCAGAGCAATAACGAAACGAGAAGCCGCTTTGCTGATTTGAACGAGGAAAAGCTAGAGGAAATTGTGCTCGATTCCACATCAAAAGGCACAAAACGAAACACAAAATGGTGTCTGAAAATGTTTGAAGGTAAGTTTAGGCAGAGCGTATTTTGATATTTGATCATCTTTCTCTGCCTTAAAAGTTGTTATCAATCATTGAAGCTAAAATAGATGTTTCTATACCTGGAATTTTCAGACTGGTGCCAGGAAAGAGGAGTATCAACCAAACTATTAGAGATGTCCAACAGTGAGCTAGACGACTGTCTTAGACGCTTTTATGCGGAGGACAAAATCTGGAGAAGAATACAGCCGTTCTTCACTTCTTGGCTTCAGGAATTCCATTGAGAGGCACTTAATTGCTAACAACAGGTGCATTAAGTTAACAACCCAGTTTTTGGCACGAAGCAACAAAATGCTCGAGTCCAAGCTGAAAACTATCCGTAGAGAAAATAAACAACGCACCGAGCACAAGCCTGTTATTGAATCCTAAGACATCCTAAAACTCAAGAGTAGTCCCTTTATGAGTCCAGACACTCCATATGGTCTTTTGAGAAACGTTTCGTTAACGATCTACTGGTGTCGCCGTGGCTGTGAGGGTCAACGTGCCTTAAAAAGAGACAGCTTCGTAGTTAAGAGAGATGGTGACGGCAAAGCCTTTTTTCAGATGTCACATGAGGAACTTTCCAAAAATCACCAAGGAGGATTTCGTGACAAAGAAAGCACATAAAGGGAGACCAGACTTTACAGTACCGATGAAGATGGCGATGCATTTGACTGCCTCCAGCTTTATCTAAGCAAGCTAAATTCCCAACAAGAAGCTTTCTTTCAGAAACCCAAATCCAGCTTTGAGCATTCAGATGGTGTTTGGTATGAAAACAAGCCTCTGGGTGTTAATAGATTGTCAAAGTTAATGAAGGAAATCTCCTTGGGAGCCCAGGCTCACTTTTAGTACCTTTTTACTAAAGAAATGTATTGAAGTTGGTGACACCTAAATTTCTACCTTGAACTTTAATAAAATGCAATGAAACTTCTACATCTTGTTCTAAATTTTCTCTCACCACTGTACGAGTTTCAGCTAATTCTGTTCAATTTTAAGTGAATTACCCTTGCCATTCATAAATGGTGGGAAGGTAGGAAGCGATGGCCGCCATGGCGCTTTGACACAACTCCACTCGATGCCAAAAATCTCGCCGAAAAGTGCTTCCAGTCCAAAATTTCCTCCATACAGGTTTGAGTGAATAAACAACCCTTGCAAATTTGCCAACGGAATTGATGCACAACCTTTTCAGAACGAGCCAGTGGACTTGAACTTCGACCAAACGCCTTCTTTCAAGGCGAAAATAGCCGTGACCAGCAAAAGTGGTCACACAGAAGCCGTTAAAAATCCGAGAGAGCCTAGTGTCGAACTAAAATTACGACTCTCACTGGTAGGGACGGAACAAAACTCGAGTAGAAATCCTTTTTCCCACCCCCAGCTCCCTTGGACACACAAGATGACAGCTATTGTATTGCTTCAGCCAATCACAGATGATACCGGTCTTATTTGAAATTCAAATCTCAGGGAAAACCTTCACTCGTGTTTACATCTTTTCGCGAAAACGATCGCTCGTCGCTACTGAATAACTTTTGAAACTTCGTTTATTACATTGCATTTAAAGGACAATTTCTCTAATTTTAACACTAATGAATGCTTCGTGATGGCTAGGTAAGTTTTTTTTGTTTAGTCTGAATGAGATATTTTGCTGATCTGAGCTCTGATCATGTCTCAAAACTTCAACTTCAGTTTGACGAATGAGCAAGATGAAATACTACGCGCTGTTTTGTCGGGTCACAATGTGCTCATTACTGGACAGGCCGGTACGGGGAAGTCATTTCTTGTTAAACAAGTCTTCAAAAGACTTCGAAACGATGGAAAACGAAGCGCGATCGTATGTGCTAGTGGAATAGCTACCACAGTCTATGAAAACCTTGGTGCTCAAGTTTCAACAGTGCACTCATTTTACGGACTCAAAACAGCAGATCTTCCCTGGCAATTGGTCGTTAGTAGAGCCTTAGAGAATAATTTGTGTTCTGAGCGAGTAAAAGGAATCGACTGCGTTATATGGGATGAGGCATCGATGTCAAGCCGGCGGATTTTCGAAATCGTCAACCAATTGCATACAAATTTCTCACCTTCACCACAGAGGCCTTTCAACGGTGTCGAAATAGTAATTGTTGGGGAATTTTTACAGTTTCGCCCAGTACCGAATGGGGGAGTTTATGTTCCAGTCGCCCCTTTTCAAGAGGGCTATAACCCATAGGTATGAACTGACTTCAATCATGCGCCAGAGTGAAGCGGATTTGCGATTTGTGAACTGTCTTAAAGAGTTAAGAATGGGTCAATGCAGTGATGTATCCATCCAGTTCATCAAATATTTGGAGAGAGAAATTAATGTTCCTGAAGAAGACCTTACTCACATCTTTTTCCGCAAAGTGTCCACCCAAGTATTCAACATCAGGAAGCTACAACAACTTCCTGGTCATGAAAGTCGATTCAAGGCAACTGATGTTTGTGATACTTCTAATTTAAATTGCCCTGCAGAAAAGGTGCTTGTACTCAAGCGTGGATATAAAGTAATGTTGATATGGAATAAAAATGAATGCCTGAGAAATGGTACCACTGGATGGTTTCTCCGACAAGACGGTGAAGACCACATAGTTGTGGAATTTAAGGGTATTGGCCAGGTAGTCTTAAAAAGAGAAGAATGACACAAGAGGAACCGATATGGAGAGGTTGTTGGCAGCCGTGCTCAGTTTCCAGTCATGTTATGCTATGCTACGACTTGCCACAAGGCACAGGGGTTGACTCTCAAAGGGGCCGTTGTCCACTGCACAAAGGAGTTTGTCCCTGGGCTAATTTATGTTGCATTCACAAGGGTTAGATGTGCAGATAACTTGCAAGTGATAAAAGAAACGAATCGTATTTCGATGGAAAGCAGCAGCTACTTCTGCCAGATCTCCAATGTGTTAATGTATGTGATAACCACATAGCCATACAAGACAGTTTGAGATGCTGTAGGGACAGTTTATTGTTGCAAGATGATCAAGTTTCTGAGAGTATGGCAGATGTACATGAAGAAGAGATTGAGGAGGTTCCAAGGCCTTCGAAGAATGACATACAATCCATTGTTGATTCATACTTGGAAAGGGGAAGCCCTGATGATTTGTTTATTGATCTGGAAACTGTGCATGCAGTACTTGCTGATGAGTCATCTCAGGAGTTTGTAAAATTCCCTCCCAGCACCTTCTCAATGAGGAAATTGTTTGAGAACATTAATGACCCTGTCACTGAATTTGCAAGTAACAAGAATTCCATACTTGAAGAAACTCTTCGTTTAAATGAGCAGATCGACCTCCTTGGAAGAGTGCTATGGTGCCGAGCATGCAACATTTTGAGGAAAGCATTTTGAATACATCAGCAGATGTTAAAATGTCCAATAAAGAGTGGACTCTAAACACTAAGGAACTACACCGTTACATTACAAAATCAAGGGACTTTTCTGCAGATTTTTGCTCATTTTTCAATGTCGAAAAGCTTTCTGAAATCCAGTCTACAACCTCATCTCAGCTAATGCTAGAGGTATATAAAGATGTCGTGGGACATGTCTCTCACAGAGTGAGAAAGAAGGAGATGGAATCTGAGGTGTTGATTGATTAGAGAGAAATGCCCAGTGAAGGTTTGGCAAAAATTCGCCACATCGGGGCATGGGCCATTGCTAAAGTCTTGCATAAAGAGTTGAAATTTGTGCGACCTAACATGTCAACTAAATCAAGACAAACCATGAAGTCAGTAAATCAGGCACTGGAGTGTTGCAGGCATATAGAGGAGTATATTGTTGCCAATATCTCACAACTTCAAGAATCTTCAAGATATCTGAACACCATTTCTCTCACTGAAAATCGCCAGTACCGTTCGAGGGGGCTGCTCCACATTGAAGATGATGTTTATGCGTTTTTTCTTGAGCTGGAGGCCTTGCGGGTTCAGAATCTGAATGAAAACAGATTGAGATTAGCCAAGGAATGTCTCATTGACAATGCCATCACGGAGAACAAAGCACTGAAGGCAAAGTGGTTATCCTGTTTCCCAGTGAGTGAGATTGACAAGGTAAATTTGGTGTAAAAATAATACTCGAAATTGACATGAATAAAAACGTGATAATAATTATTGACGAAAAGAACAAAAAGAAATGTATATTTCACAAATTAGAGCCAAGATACACGATGGACAAACTACTATTTGAGAGTCAGCAATATCCATCAATTTGTAGCATCAATTTGTAGGAAAAAACTGAAAAGAATGCAATTTCTCTCAATATTTAGCTAAAATCTCATAAATTTTTTGCTCTTTCTATCTGCAGGTTGTTATAAAAGAATTGTTTTCTAAGGTTGTCAGAAAGTACTTGAAAGCTGGTGCTGGTCAGTTCTTGAGAGACTTCAGGCTTTGCCACAGGTGACTATTTATTTCATTTTATTTTTTATTGCATATAATCCGTCAATGCTCAGTTGTAGACCACAGCTTATATATACTTTTAAGCCTAATTCGATGCAATATATAGAAAGTTGACCTATTACTGTCTGATAGGTTGCAAGAGTGCAGAGCATCGAAAGAACGTGCTGCAAAAGAAAAAAAACTTGCAAGAGAAAAAAGACTCTGTTCCTTTCCTTGAGATCATAGAAGGTCTATCCGCAGGCAAGACTACGAGCCATCATCGGCTGCAGCTGTATATTGGCAAATTTGGAGCTGATGCTTTCATCAAATACTTCAAGGAGTCAGAGCTGCTTAACCTTTGTGCAGCTTACGAGGTCTCTGTTAAAAAGAACTGGAACAAGGCTTACCTCGGTGGGAGGCTCATTCCTATCATAAATGTACGCCAAAGAATGCCTTGTCCTTATTTCGTCAACAACCTTAGGTCAAAGGTTCAAATTGATAGCGAAAATAGAAGGGTTTCAGTGATCATTTCGCGAGCTAGATGAGCTACTACAATATTTATAGTGCAATTATTTCATTGCAAACTAACAGTTAGCCCGTAACAATCTATTGTGCATAAATTCTGTATCACGTGGTTTCGTCAACCATGTTTATACAGGGAATACTAAGAATTAAGAACTTTGTATTTATTGTCGATAAACTGCCCGGTAAACAGTCCACAGGCTTATTATCCTGTATGTATTGTACTGAAATTTAATGAAGCTTATGTTTTCAAATGAAACCGAAGTGAAATACACTGACGTCCTTCGTACTAAGGTTGGCTTTCAACTACGATGCCGAGAGTATTTCAACTTCGGCCTAGTTCAGACGTCGAACTTTTGACATCAGTTCTTTTTTAGCATCAGGAAACACTTTTGATTGAGTTTTAAATACAATGCTTTTGAAGTTTCTATGAAATTGAGCTCAACATCTAAGGCAATTGCATTCGACGCGGCAAAAGTTCGACGTCTGAAGTGCATGCATCTGCCCCTAAGGGTTCACACAGTTCCCTCTTTCCACAAAACCCTTTTCTTCCTTGCCGGTAAATTTTGTGACCCCCAAAAAATGTTCATGACCCAACATGTAGCATACATAATGAATGCAGTTTTGTGATACTTGAAGACATATTGAATATGTTGGCTTAACTTTTCTAGAGTTACAAATATTACAAATGTGCAATATAAATAAGTACTAAATAGTGCTACTTCTGCTAGTTCTACATGTTTACATATGTATCTTATAAACATTATGCTTGTCTATATTTGCCTTTATGGAATTAAAAAAATGGATAGACAATGAACACAGAAATGTTTACAATCTAATCAATTAATTGAAAAGTATTAACCCCATAAATCGACTATTGTTTTTGATTATGTTAAAAACAAGGATTTCTTTTTAAAGTAAGGCCAGCTTTCCCTGCATTACTCTTCCGGCTCATGGTTGTCTGACCGTAACGTATAGTGTTTTTTGCAGTTTCTTGCAGCCTCCATGTTGGGTTGTTATTCTGGCCATTGCAGGCACGGACTTGGCAAAAGTGGTTTTCAACTACGTCCTGGTTACAAATTGCTGGTCTTATAACAGCATTTAAATGGTACTTGAACTTGATCATAACAATAGATTGGAACCCAAGAATCATAGATTGTAAATCGAAGTACAACTTAGCAGACAGAATTTTTTTACTTTCTCCTTTGATACTTGACTTCCACTTTTGAAGGTATGTCAGGAATGATATGAGATGCTTTAATCTTGCATCTAACTCACATGTTATTGGCAATTTGTCATGAAAAAGCTCTATATCATGAAAAAGATCAATTGTGCTCTCGATTAATGATGGATCTTGGCCTGGTTTGCTTTTTAGGTGCTCTTGATATGCCTTAAAATGAGATTAGACAATTTAAGCATGTGTCTTATATATTACATATTTTTATCAGTTAACATTTTTGTTTTCACATAATGTGCACTGACAGCTTGTTTTTTGAAACATAATTTACCTTCATTAGATATAGCATGTTCCTATCAAGGACGTCTTCAGCCAAATGATTTCTTATCTTGGAGGCTGGGTTCAAGTCAAAATGATCTGCTGTTAGCTTGTGATGAATGGACATTGAGCATTCTCCTTGGTCAAAATTAAAGGCCTGTACAAGATGTAGCCGAGTGGATCCGCATACTATCAATTGGTTAATTATATTAAGAACACAACTATCAAAAACTTGAAAACTGCAACATTTGGTTTTCAAGCTACACATTGTATAATTAAGAAATCGCACATAGATTTCCATCGTCTCTCCTCTTACTGATCATAGATGACGTCTTAAAATGTTCAAAACTAAAGTGGAACCACGAGTGCATGGATCAAGCCAATATTGGATCAGGATTTGGAGATCCTCGATCGAGTTCTTCTGAAGCTGAGAGAGGAAAAACGGGAGCTTATTTGGACGAAGCTACGCCGTCGATCGCCACGAGGCCCGAAGGGAAAATTCGGAATGGGAACGACGATTTGGACGTCGGAATGAAGACACAAGAAAATTCCCCGGAAGAGCAAGGCTTAGATCGGAGACAAAGAAAACTCACCGAGAAGGGTAGGAGCTATCGTCTGACCGAGTTGAGACGTCAGCGAACAAGGTCAAAAAGGGAAATCGAAACGTGAATTACTGGTATTGAATCCCTCATGACCCTAGAAGAGAATGCAATGTTGGTGAGTAGAGAAATTTTGAACTTGAATAGTCTCGTAAGTGAATTTGGCTGTATCCACGAGGAAATATTGGATATATTGGAGGATGACGATGAAGAAGTCGCCCCAGATTCAGAGATATATAAAGTCATTTGTCAAGAAATATTAAAACTTCAAGCGGCTAGCAAGAGCTTGATGCAAGAAATAGACAGTCGCGCAAGGAATAAAAAATCTACAAGGGGCTCTGTAAAGTCACGCGCTACGTCCAGGGTATCCAAGCATTCTAATGCGTCCAGTACATCCTCTAGAGCTAAGTTCCTTGACGCAAAGGCAAAGCAAGCCGAATTGCAAGCAAAATTGGCTGTGTTTGATAAAATTGCAGCGGCTGAAAAACAAGAAAGCGATAAAAAAAGAGAAGTTGAAAGAGTGAGACTAATGGCCGATTGCGAGGTCGCAGCTGCTGTGAGCGAAGTATATGAGGATGCGGAAAGGGAGGATGAAGAACAAGCCCTAGGCTCTGACGATCCAGATACGCCAGAATACAAAGAATTGCCACGCCCTGGTTTATCCCCGGTTAAGCTTTGCGAAAATGAAACGGTAGCGATCAAGCCAAGCGAAAGGCAGGAACTGGGTTTGGGTCACAGAGGGGAAAGCAAGTTAAACCCAAGGGCAGATGAGTCAAAGTTTGAAAATAGACCCCTCCAATCCACAGCTTACCAGAATAAAGGTGAGTGGGTCCAGAAGCCTAGCGTTACCCTTTACGATTCAAGAACTAATTTAAGAAACGACGAAATATATGCCCACGAATTTAAGGAACCAGACCCGTTTTGCCACGCCCTCAGTGAACGAGCCTCCCTCTGCTCTTTGGGAGAAAATGGAGCTAAGGATGCCGACCCCCTTTGACGGTGACCCCGCCCGTTATCTGCGATTCAGATCGAATTTCAGAGATCAAGTAGAGAGTAAAGCAACGCCATCTAATAGTGAGAAGATGAACTACTTGATGTCTTACACAACCGGGAGGGCTAGAGAAGCGATCGAGACTTATGAAGGGTTACCAAACGGATATCAACTAGCTCTTAATGTCCTACAACAGAGATTTGGCCAAAACGCCATGATCATACAAGCACTAAAGTCGTCGGTAGTAGCAGGGCCAAAGATTAGAGCAAGTGATAGCGCAAGCCTTTTAGCCTTTTCTGACAAGATACAAAATTGTTATTGGTCCATGCGCGAATTGAATTCTAAGGAACTTGACTGTACTACCAATTTGAAGCTAATATATGATCGACTTCCTGATTCTTTACAAAGAAAGTGGCGCAAGAAGGCTAGCATTTATCGTCAGAAATCAGAGGGTAGGGAGCCTACCCTAAAGGAACTTTGCGCATTCATATCAGCAGAGTCACAAATTGAAAACGACCGGTGTACGGAGCTAATGAAAGCTCGACGTTCATCAGAGAGAAATCGTCACACTATGCTAGAAACGCCAAGACTACGCCGATCAAGTCAGCGATGCAGACAAAGACGAAGATCCCTACCTTTGCAACCCAGGTAGACGGTGAGAACCACATGGCAGGACAAGTTAGAACTGACAAGACACCCGATGCCTGCAAGGTTTGTAAGAAGCAGAAACATGAACTCACAGATTGTGCCGTATTCGCGTCTAAGAATCCGAAATGGCGCAGACGATTTGCAAGATACGGCAAACTGTGTTACAGGTGCCTTCCTGGACAGCACAAACAGAGTGAATGTCCATTGAAAGAAGGCTGTAAGGTAAAGAACTGTACCTTTCCTTTAAGCCACCATTCCCTCCTGCATCTAGATGTAAAGCCTGATAGCCATAGCGACGGCAAGGAGAATGAAGAGTCAAGCACAATCAACCAGCATGCTACCTTAAGTGTCCCGGGAAGGAACTTTGTCATGTTAAAGGTTGTACCAGTAAGAGTAGTTGCTGAATCCGGTAAAGAAGTTACAACCTACGGCCTTTTAGACACCGCTGCTGTGAGCTCAATGATTACCTCACAGCTGGCGCAAGAACTAAAATTGCAAGGAACTCCTGAGAGGGTGAGCATCAACACTGTTGTCCAAAACAACCACGAATGTGTACTACCCAATGTCAGTTTCACTGTTGTTTCGACCACCCAAGAGTGCCCAAGTCTCCAAGTACGTCGTGCGCTTGTGGTTGATGATCTAAATGTACCAGAGCGATATTGTCCAAATCAGATAGATCTGTCAGCTTGGCCGCACCTTGAAACCTTAAAGCTGCCAACCGAAGGTGTTGGCTTGGAGAAGATATCAGTCCTTTTGGGTCAAGACGTACCGCAAGCACATGTTGTCGATGAGTACTGTTGGGGAGACGATCCTCCAAATCAGCCATATGGTATGAAAACACTATTTGCGTGGTGTGTGGCTGGGCCAACAAACGGTAAAGAGGAAGGCGAACAGCCTATCGCCTTGTCAATCCTCAATTGTGATTGGGACAAGGAGAACATTGCCATGATGTTGCACAAACAAGTAGAGAAGTTTTGGACCCTTGACAGTCAAGGTCTCTCGAGTAACGACAATGCGAACAGTGTTGAAGACGCAAGAGCTCTAGGTATTCTGGAGAACACGAGACAAACCAAAGAAGGAGGATACGAAGTCGGCCTCTTATGGAAAAATGACGATGTTCGTCTACCCAACAACAGAAAACAAGCTGAACAGCGGCTCGAGCAACTCAAGAAGCGTTTTAAACGGGACGAGAACTTCGCAGAAAGGTACAAGATGGTCATGGACGACTACATAAAGAAAGGTTACGCAAAGAAGTTGTCTAAGGAGGAAGCTGCAACCACTAGTGATATTACCTGGTATCTCCCACATCACGGTGTGATAAACCCGAACAAGCCCAAGGTAAGAGTTGTCTACGATGCGGCCGCCGAGTATAGAGGAGTCTCTCTAAACAAAGAACTGTTGCAAGGACCGCAACTCAACAACAGTCGAATCGGAGTGTTGCTGAGATTTAGAGAGGAGAAAGTCGCAGTGGCCTCCGATATAGAAGGTATGTTTCACCAAGTTAATTCCTTAGAGAGAGACACTGATGCACTTCGCTTCCTGTGGCGGAGTGAAGGTGTTGAAGAACCACCAAGTGACCACAAGATGACAGTTCACCTATTTGGTAAGGCAGACTCACCTTGCATAGCAGCGTGGACATTAAAGAAAACCGCGAATGACCATGGACATGAGTTCGAAAGGGAGATTTCAGAAGTTGTCAAGAAAAACTTCTACGTTGATGACTGTCTTGTATCGACACCAAGCCCAGATCAAGCAATTGAACTGGCGCATGGTGTAACCCAACTTTTAAAGAAGGGGAACTTTCGTCTCACCAAATTCATTTCCAACAAGAAGGAAGTACTTGCTGCCATTCCTGCCGAAGAGAGAACCACCAAGGACTTAGACTTGGACAGACTTCCCATCGAGAGGGCTCTGGGAGTACAGTGGGACATCGAAAGTGATACCTTTGGAGTCAAAGCGATGTCCAGCCCAGTGAAGTGCAACCGTCCAACAAGGAGAGACTGCTTGTCGATTCTTAGCTCAACATTTGATCCCCTAGGAGTAGTAGGACCATTCCTTCTACAAGCCAAGAAGCTCGTGCAACGGACCTGGCAATTGAAACTTGGATGGGATGACGAGCTTCCTGAGGATTTACGATGTGGCTGGGATAACTGGAGGGCAGGTCTAGCGCTCCTCAATCAAGTTAGCATACCCAGATGTTACTTCACGAGTGGCAGGTCCAACTCGCTGTCACTCCAGATTCACCACTTCAGCGATGCCTCAGAAGTGGGCTACGGAACAGTTTCCTATCTGAGAAAGGAATGTACTGACGGTCGCTTAGAATGCGCGTTTGTGATGGCCAAATCGCGCACAGCACCAGTTCAGTATGTATCTACACCAAGGCTAGAGTTACAAGCAACTACTGTCGCTGTAAGAGTTCATTGCCTCATCATGAAGGAAATCGGCTTAAAGATTTCTGGGGTATATTTTTGGACTGATTCCAAGCTCACGTTACAGTACATCAACAACGAATCTCGAAGATTCAAGACTTACGTAGCGAATCGCGTAACAGAAATCCGAGAAGCCTCTCAACCAAGCCAGTGGAGACACTGCCCTGGTAACCTGAATCCGGCGGATGATGCGTCCCGCGGATTATCAGCAAAGGAGCTCCTGAAGAATGAAAGATGTATGCAAGGCCCTGACTTCTTATCAAAGTCAGAAGAACATTGGCCGAACAATGAGATCGGTGATCTACTTGAAGATGAAGCAGAAGTGAAGAATGAAAGACCTGTCTTCATGGTAACAGCGCCTGATAAGCTGCAAGAGCTGCTTACACGCTACTCTTCTTGGACCATGCTCCTGAGAAAGGTTTGCATGGCTCTTGAAATTCAAGAAGTACCTGAGACAACGCTGCTGTACGAATCATGGTTCGCGCAGTGACATTGAAGGACACTTGACCGCTGAAGAAATAGAATGTGCTTCGAAGGCCATAGTGAAACTAGTACAACGTCAAGTGTATCCCGAAGAAATACGAGACTTAGAAAGAAGCAAGCCAGTCAAGCTATCTAGCAGCATCGTGAGACTTCATCCAGTACTGATTGACGACATACTGAGAGTCGGAGGTCGTATCACAGAAGCCCCTATTTCCTTCGACTCTAAATACCCGATGATCGTCCCCACAAGCCATCATGTTACAAGGCTACTCATTGAATACTTCCACCAAAAACTGGCCCACGCAGGACAAGAGCACATTCTGGCCCAAATGAGAGAAAGGTTTTGGATACCGAAGGGCAGATCAGTGGTGCGCAAGGTGGTTAGAACCTGTCTGATATGCAGAAAATACAAGGCTACTGCGATGGAACAGATGATGGCAGCCTTACCAGCGTTCAGCACGACCGCGTATGAACCGTGCTTTACTCATACCGGTGTTGATTAGTTTGGGCCCTTGAGCATAAAGCGTGGACGAGCAGTTGTCAAGAGATTGGGCGCCTTGTTCACCTGCCTGAATTCCAGAGCTGTGCACTTAGAATTGGCCAGTACGTTAGAAACAGACTGTTTTCTCAACCTTCTGAGAAGATTTGTCAACAGAAGAGGTGCTCCAAAGTTCATCTACAGTGATAACGGGACCAACTTTGTCGGTGCTGAAAGAGAGATCAGGGAAGCAATCGAACACTGGAATCAGCAGCAAATCAGCAATGAGCTTCTGCAGAGAGAAATCCAGTGGGTGTTTCAACCCCCAAAGGCTTCACACGCAAGCGGAGTATGGGAAAGACTCATGCGCAGTACCCGCAAGGCCCTGAAAGCCATACTTGGAGAAAGCCTTGTAGACGAAGAAGTAGCAACCACAGTACTAACTGAAGTTGAGTCTGTACTTAACTCAAGACCTCTTTGTGCAGCATCTGATGATCCAAGTGACCTCCAGCCACTAACACCAAATCATCTTCTGCTGCAACGACCCTTTCAAGCACTACCGCCAGGCGTCTTCGTCAACGAGGACATCTACCACAGAAAGAAGTGGAAACAGACGCAAATCCTGGCTGACCATTTTTGGAAACGTTGGCTAAGAGAGTTTATACCAGCGTTACAAGAAAGACAGAAGTGGAACAGAGTCCGCCGCAATGCTGAAGTTGGAGACATCGTCCTCCTGATAGACCATAGCCTTCCCAGAGGCAAATGGTTATTGGGCCGTGTTCTCAAGACCTTCCCAGGAAGAGATGGATTGGTGAGAACCGTGGAGGTGAAGACCCAGAGTTCTACCTTAGTACGCCCGATCCAGAAGCTCTGCCTTCTTGAAGCTGTCAACACTGGCTAAGACCAGGACACTGATTGAACATTGACATTGAACTACGACCCGTGCGGGTTGAACTTGTTTTGATGCGTTTAGTTATATGTTGTTACTATGGGCCTTTATGTATGTAAATGCTGCTCTGCGTTGCGCATGGGGTGGGGTGTAGCGGCCCATTTCCGGTATGGACGTGATCACCACGTGCTGATCACGTGCGCGCGCGTGCCGTAATTTTACTGAGATAGACGACAAGATTTTTCGGCTGTAGCATGTTTTTGGGTTAGTCATGCTTTTGTAAATTGTACGAAGAATCACTTGAAGTTACAAGAAACTTTAGACAAACAAGGCTACTATTGATTCAGTGAACTCTGCGACTAAATTGTAAGGAAGGTCAGGTAGCGTTTGTGCAATAAATATCTGTCAACTCAGTGAACTTTGTGTACAACGAAATCCTAGTTTCTTGGGAGAAACTACAAATAGGTAGCTTCAGCAATGGATGTAGCATCTATTAGCCAAGATCAGGAAACAGTGGACATTCTCAGTGAATGGTTTGACAATGTCTTTGACAGTAAGGAAGCCCTTAAATATATTTAGCTTAAAGTATTCATGATGTATTTTGATTATAAGTACCCCTAAAAATGATTTTACCACCCCTCCCCCTCAAGAAAATTTAGGAAATTTCACAATATATCTCAAAACTCTTTTTTTTTCAGAATGACAACAAGATAAAAGTTATCCAGAGTATCATTGTCCATGATTCTATCGGAAAACCCAAAATTGTACTTGACCAGTTGCGAGAAGGACTGAGTACTTTGGGTTTTGGTGAACAAATGAAAAAGCATCCACAAGTATTCATGCCATTATTTGTTATGGATGAAGATGATTCCTTAAAGGTATCAGAAGTCATTAATGCATTGCACTTTCCAAGCATGAGTGATGAAGAAACAACCACTCACAATTACCTGTTAAGTTATTTACAAAAAGCAGAAAATTCAACTCTTGAGAATTTTTTAGTTTTCACAACAGGGTCCCCTTCTTTACCAGACTTTGGACTTGGTAGCATCCATGTCAAATTTGATAAGGTACCATCAATTTTCGCATCAACATGCCTCAAACAAATCACCCTTCCATGCAACTTTCCTGATGAAGCAACATTTTTTCTCAGCAATGGATGCTGTTGTTAATACAGTTTCACAGGCTTTTAACTGTGTTTAGTTAAGAGTTAAGCAGACTGCTTTGATTGGGATTTGAAAAAGTAAGTTTGTTGCTCTAAAATCTCCCAAGTGGAAAGAACATTGGATGAAATTTAGTGGCTTTCTATTTTAAAAGGTATGTTATATTGATTGAAATGATTTTTCAATTCTTTAAAGTCATAACTACAATGTATCTGTTGGTTTTAATACACATACACCTGTTTGTATTTCATAGTCTTTAGTGTAAACTAAGACCTGAACAGGTTATTTTTTCACTTTCAAGTTATACATTACATGTCTTTGAAAAGTTTCTATTCATAGAAGTAATTCCTAATAATTCATACATATGAGTGTGAATTACATATCAGAATATTTTCATTGAATTTTTTTAATAGCAAAAAAGCCCATGCAGTTAACTTGAATTTATGTGTGGTACATGCAAATCAAAGTGTGTAATTTGCACTTAATTCCACATTTGTTTCTTAAAAATTCATTGTTTTCAACTACATGCAAGTTGCGTCTGTTTATTATACTGGTAGAAATGTTCTCTTGAGCATGGTGTAAGACTAGTCAATTACTGAGCAAAACTAGTCTGTACTCAACGATACACATGTACTACAGGGTCTCACATATGCATTTCACACCAAACATGTTAGGGCCTGGTTCTCACTATCAATGCAAGCAAGCACAAGCTTAAAGACATATGCATGTACAGTTAGCCTTCTACAGTTACTTAACCCCTTATATTTGGACATAACAAAACATTTAGTTATCCTTAACTTACAATCTTCACTTGTATACACCTATTTCAAAAAACGTTGTCGGTCGGCGATCTGAATCTGGAATCTGAGACAATAAGTCGTCAGCTCA
>WUCR03028259.1:0-10492 GCA_009858155.3 Phymanthus crucifer
CGAATTATATTTTTATTTTCATGTTGTTTAACTTTGATTTCGAAAATAATTTGTTTTTGTTTTGTTTTTATTTTAATTTTTTTACGATATCAATGAAAAAATCCAATGGCAGCTATCGGCCACCATACTCAATTACTATTATGGAAGCCAGATTGACCAAAATTTGTGCTTGGGATCCACTTGCAGTTGAGAAACTTTGGTTTGAAAACTACAAGAACAATAGGGTTGAGTAAATGATGTCATTTACTCACAACTTTGATTGAAAAAGAAATGGATAAGTTTTATCCGCAACGTTTGACTGTAAAGAAAATGTGTGTATTGGCTGCTATTGGAGCCATAAATATGTTGCACCAAGATCTAAGTGGTTTTCAAATGTCATCGATTTTCATCCAAGTGTCCCTTTTATTGTGGGTGGATAACTTCATTCTATCACGCAATATGAAGTCAATTCCATTTCTTCAGATACTGTGAAATGGACGACTACCAGAATCAGTTGCGCACTCTACAAAATAGGGTAACCAGTTGACTTCCATTTCAAATGCGTTTTTCTATAGCTGTCTCACCTGCCTGCAATGCACCCTGGGATTGTATAGGTAAACGAATCACAAAAAATATCTGTGACGTCACCAGCAGGGCAGCTTCCATGGAAAACGTCATTAACAAACACGTCATAGCTGGAGAGAAGCTGAAGCTGATCTGGATTGACAGGTGCATGTATCGCAGACCACGTGATACAGATGGTACGTAGACTCGTTGAGGGGATCTCACGGATCTCTGCTGGAGGGGGAGGGTGGGGACAGGCGACGGTTACAACATTTGATTGGGTGCTGTCCCCAACGTGAAGGCTGGTTACGGCTACGAGACTGATATGAGTGAACGTACCTGTAAGTAGCATGGGAGAAACACGAGGTCGGGTACAATTCCTAACTTTTGTATACTTCAATATCACGTTTCCGCCATCTTGAATTTGAGATGCATCAAAACGAGGCTGGGCGTGCATGATATGCTAAACATGGCGAGTGCTACTCGGGCGTCTCTTTCGGCTTGGTCCAAATCATTGAAAAACATTCCTTTAAAACACCGCGGCAGACCATCTTTGCACGCCCAGCCTCGTTTTGATGCTTTGATTTCTTTCATCAGTATCATTTACACGAACAAGTGTGACTGTCTTCTAAGCAAGTGGTATGTAGTTAGAATTCCCGTGATCTCACGCACATTTGGGGGATTCTCTCTAATCTATGAAGCTTTAGTGTTGGAATACTCTTAAAACCGAGCACTCAAAGATAGAGGGGGTAAAGTGAGCACCGTCAGCTCCCTGGAAGACCAGCTACTAGCTGAAGAAGCACTTTTTGCAAATAAGGCCTTTTGGTTGCCTCTCTTTCTTGATTATATCTATAGATTTATATCAATATTAGAATGTGCAAAAATATCAAGAAAGTGAACTACGAAATGAGTCTGAAAGAAACAGTTATGAATTTATCTGTAAATATAGCATTGTGACAAAGTGAATCAATGGTAAGACTATGTCACACAGATCACATACCGTACTGCAGATCGGATATAGTATGGTGAACAGCATCATGTGGTAACAGCTCTCCGTGTTGTTGGCCGTCCACCAGTAGTCGATATCCGACGACCCTAGCATCTCCATAGGAACACGGTGGGCGCCAGCTTATGGTGAACTACAAAAATAGTAAACCTTTTTTACCATAACTTATAAATTTTTCGGGCGCTAATTGGCTAAAAAACATTGTCGATTAGGGGCTAGACTTGCCCGTACCTTACGACGTCATCACGCAACTAAGCGCGCGTGGGGAGGAAAAATACTTTGTTAAAATTTTTTTCTCGTTTTTATTATTCGTTTCGACTTTTCTTTGGTAAAAAAAAAATCAGATACAGTTTTATATGGGTCTGACTGCAATTCAACATGAAATAGTCGCTTACACTCGTGGTTCCACTTGAGTTTGGATCATTTTGTGACGTCATTTCGTGCTCGATAAATTACGATACAGACCAATAGAAAACTGATTCAATTTGTTAAACAGATCAGATTGGTCGCGGTGTTAAGTCATGAAGGTTTCATTGAGAACAGAGACCCACTAACTCGAACACGAGTCGACGCGTCGGGGAAATAACACTTACCTCTCTATCCCGGAGGGCTGTGACGTAGATGACAGGAGCTTTAGGTCTCCCTGGCATCGTAAACATTAATATCCCTGACCGAGGAAATGCAACACCGTCACGTGATGTGACACTGCAGTGGTTGACGCTTTCGTCGCGTGGTATTATCACAACAGCGATCCTGGAATCAAAAGCAGCCAAGACAAAAATCACTGTGCCTCTCCTCCCCTGAACAAATCTTTGTTATCTGATTCATCTTCGCCTTACACTAAACACACCAATACTCTCTGATCTTCATCAAAGTGTGCTATTTTTTTGTTTATCCACACGTAACCTTATCCTGAAGTAAGGTAACGCGGAGTAAAATGTGATGTTCTAGTCAACATGGCTGCCATATAAGAAAGTTTCGTCGTTAGTAATAAGAGTGCATTACCTGTAACGATGTCTTGGCTTGAGACCACGAATCTCGATCACATTATTTTCAGTCAGCCAGCAGTGCTGATCAGTCGTTGTCTGAAAAAAAATTGTTTTATATAGCTCTTATTAACTGAGTGCAAGGTCCGTACTGTAAGTTTTGGACCGAGTATTTTCGCGTAGCGCGAGCCGTGCCATATGAAAAGGAATAATCGAGGATGATCCATAACTTACGGTACGGATTGAGCGAACGATGCTAATATAAGATATTTATTATATGGCACGGCTTGTAAGGTAATTTTGATTTTCGGTCCGTACCGTAAGTTACGAACCGCAAATCGACCAATCAGAGCGCGTGAAATTACCTTGCCATATAATAAATATACATGTAAACAAACCAAACGACTCAACTATGAACTAAGTATTCTGAAAATCTGGAAATGTACAGCTACCTGATTGCTTGGCCATATGTCAGGCGTTGGGCTGTTTTTGAAGCTATATCTAAAGTAAAAGGAGAAAAATTGTAAAACTTGTTGGTTATTTTCATTGTTTGTAAAAGATCACCCTTTCACTGAGCTCAGTATGGGGAATAGTAGCTTGAATGGAATGAGTGTCCGTGTGGAGCAAACTCCACGGAAGGGTCTCTTACAGGGAGTGATAATCATACAGACACTTGTAAGTGTCCAAAAGGTTGGAAGTTGTCTTCCAACATATTTCCATACCATGGAAGTGTTCAAAAGGTTGGAAGTTGACTGCCAATAAATTTCCATACCATGGAAGTGTCCAAAAGGTTGGAAATATCATGGAAATTTGTTGGAAGTTGGAGAGGACACGATTTTTCCAATGAAAGGGAAGTATGAGGGAAAAGACAAAAAACAACAGTCTTCCAAATCAAACCAAGTTTAGTCACACAACTCACCTATACTGGCTGTCAACATCACTGTTAAACTTGTCACCAAACACCAACAGATGGTAAACAGGCGAGTCAATACCACACCGATCCTCCCATTCCAGAATGACTGTACTCTCTGCAGTACCTTTCACTGCCAGTGTCAGATCAGAAGACAACTGCGTTGCCAATACATATGAAGACCCATCTTTCTTATAGTCCTTAGTATTAGCCCCTACTACAACACCTTGGACGTCTACAGCAGGCATCTCGGGTGCTGTTAGAAGACACTCCTTATTCACTATTGATATTTCCTTATCTAGATCAAAACCTTCAATTTTCTGCTCAGGCGCGGAAATTTTTTTCTTCTCTTCTTCGTCACCTTGGACATCTTGAGGCGTTGCCTTACTCACGCAATCATTCTCCAGTGGTATTTCTTTAGTTCGATTGCAATCTTCCAAGTTCTGTTCGGGTATACCACGGTGAATCTCTATATCTCTGATATCCGGACTGATATCATCATCTACAGATTGTAACATCTCGTTCTGTGCAGTAACATTCCCAAGCACGACACTTTGTTGTACTACGTTAAGAATTTCTTCAAAACACTCGATTTCTTTTTGTACTCCATAGCATTCACACCATTGGTTTTCCACGGACACAAAATCGCAAACCTCGCATAAATAAAATTGAAGTTCATAATATTCTTGGTGCATTCCAGCATCTGTAGAACGGACAATATCCTTAGTCCTTATTTCTTGGCCTTCAATAGAAAATACATTTGGAGTTCCATCTGTGGATTCCATTTCTTCTTCGATATTATCCACATAATGGTCACAATTGGAAGCATAAACACACTCCCATTCCAAGGAGTTCGTATTATCTGAATGTTCCAAAAGAGGTCCATAGATACCGTCCATAAAAGAGTTTGTGTCCTGGACTTGTAAGTCGTGTTCCTCAAGGTTCAATGTTTTATCATCAGCAATCTTATCATCACCCTTATGGTCTTGTCTGTTAGTGTCAGCTATATTGATGTTACCTTCACCGTGTACCCCCTTCACGCTCTCATCAGTCTTTTCCTGTATGTAGTCCTCTTCGCCGTCGCCAGCATCCCTTATCTTCTGGTTGCTATTACCAATGTTTTCCTGTCCATCAACTTCTAGCTGTTCCAGGCAATCCTCTCTTATAACTTCTTCAGTGTATTCCGAGGGACTTGACCTGCGCGATGGGCTGACTACGTCAAGTTGTTTATCCTCGGGGATAGTGTCTAGCGTAGTATGAAACTGAGGTGGATCTGGCGAGAAGAGCGCTGCTTCACTGCCCGGTACGTCTGATATCACAGCAACCGACAGTTCTGAGACTATCAGTAATTCTTTGGATACATTGGAAGGGCTTATTGTACCTGGGTCGGGATCTTGGGGTGTAGGTGGTTTATTATCTTGTTGATCGAATGTAGGTCTAGTGGTTTGGATAATCGCCATTGGTAATGGGAGGGAGAACTGGATTTCATTGGATACTAGCTGTGGATTTTCTCCTAAAAAGGAAGATAAGGCCTGTTTCAAACGTCGAACTTTTCATGAACCGTACCTAATAACATCAAAGAATACCGCCTAGTTATCCATTGTTTGTAATGCGTTCGGTGCATGAAAAGTTCGACGTTTGAACTTACTCAAAATGTATTTATGCTAGGGCCAGGGGTCCCACAGAGCAAAGCTCCATTAAGGCGCGGGCACTAATTTGAATAGTGTTGCCTCATGTGATTTCACAGCATGCGATAATAGCCCACTTTTGACACCCTGGTCGAGCGATCACGAACAAAGCATTTCAAAACGAGGCCCAGGGGAAGACAAAATATTAATATCATATTAGGATTACCCTTTTGTTTTTCCACTGGGCCTCGTTTTGAATTGCTTTGTTCCAGATTACTCGACCAGGATATTTAAAGGGAGCTATTTTAACGATACAATGCAGAAGCCTCGTGATATAATAACAAAGAAACTTGGCTAAACCTAACCAAAGTTGGATGAAACCCATAATACAAACTTTGGCCTAAAGAAAGTGGGGTAACACAGTTAATAGCGACCTTAAGCTTTGCAAAATCGACGACGCCGACGTCAACCGGAAGTGCAAATAATTATTGTAAATAATACTCCAGCTTCGAAATCTTAGTGAATGACCGCTGCCACGCACAGCAGACGCATTTCTGCAGGGTTAGGCCTCAATTGCACGTAATATATTCATAATTACCAGAACAGCTCGTGGAAATTCAAAGTAGTTTGTATTGTTCAAGTTCGACATTGCTTTCTCGTTGGTATGTATGAATATTTTACACACAATCGAGGCTAACGTTGTGCAAATGCACCTGCAGCAAAGTGTTTCAGCGGTGTTTGTTGAATTCGAAAAAGGACTATTGCACTACATGCAGCAATACCCATGATCCTTAGAGAAACTTACCGCTTGTTGTCATGATGGTGAATGTCCTTTCTTCTTCGACGTTTTCCGTTTCAAACAAGACTCGACAGTAATCATTATCTGGCTCAGCTGAAACCTGGTCATGGACAAAAAATAGTGTCCATCATACTAATAGGCCATTTCGGAGTCATAAAATAAACTGTAATTTCTGTCACTATACTAACCACATATCTAAAAAGATCTTATCTCAGGAGTGAATTTTCCACTATACAGTATCAATCACAGGCAGCCCAAGCAATCTTCTTGTGTACATTTGTTTTGACAGGAACACGGGCATGTGTTATGGCAGTGGAGGGGGTGGAGGGGTTTATCCTGTCAAAGCAAATGTATACAAGAAGATTGCTTGGGCTACCTGTGCATCAATACCATCCATTTTGTCACGAGACTTCCTTTACCTGTTCTCCCATTGGTTGGCCATCAACCAATAGAGTGTATAGGGTGTCCAGTTTGGCTGGCCAGACAATGACGAGAGCATCAACGCGATCGCAAGTCTCCAAAGAAATGATACGACCGCCGAAGGATGACTCTGCTGGGCACGTTATAATCTACGACATTGTAAAATTATATTATGACAAAAGTGACCTTATATCACTTTTAGAAAGAAACAGTTCGTCTTGCAAGTATCCTTACCAACTGATTGGACAGCTGAGGACTAAACTCTTGCTGAGCTGGGAACACAACGATGACCACGTGATAGACTTTCCCGCCGGTAAGTCCGCTGACCTCTACCCCAGGACAGCTGGCGCACAACCATCCTCCATAGGGCTGGCCATTGAGAAAGAGCTAGAAAACGAGAAAACGAGAAAGTGTTGACTTTGTTCAATCACTCAAAAGGATAGAACAAATGCTAACCTGGAAACCAGCGATCCAAGATGGCTGTGCGTTTGACGAGAGAGTAAAATCGATGCGGATGATATTGTCAAAGACAAACGTACTGGAGATGATGGGAGCACAGGAAGCCCACTGCCAGTTAGTAATCTGCAAAACAAATGTCACAAGCACTGTCCAATAATATGTCAATTCCTGCCAAGTCAGAGAACGTTTAACTCATTGCTCGCCAGTAAAACTTATTTTCGGTCCAGTCGCGTAGCGTTGAGCCAGTCGACATTAATAATAATATTGGATTTATATAGCGCACTTTTCTTTTTGGATATGTTCAAAGTTGCTTTACAGTGAAGTGTAGACATTGAGGCTGGTCACTGCTAAGGTTTTATTACGTCATCAGTGGTTCTTTTACGTCCCTCCAATGCAGGGTTAGGTAGTGTGGAGAGACGGGACCGCCTTTTAACGAGGTCACCCGAGCAATGTGAAGGTCTAACCATTTGCAGATCTAATTACAAAGGTAGCACCTTCTCAGCTATTTTAAGACCCTGAGAATATGGAACCCGCAACCTCCCACACGTAAGTTCGGCGTTCAACCAACTGAGCCAACCGGTTGGTGGTTGGTCGACGCCGCCATATCTTTGAAATGACTGTATAACTATCTTTGTTTTTACAGCGGTTCTTATCTAGAATGTCACTGATCCTTCATACCTCTTGTCTAAGCCCCAAGTTGTCTTCCATGCCATGTTCGTTAGCAGTGCTGGCATCATCAACCTCTTCTTCGGGAAGAACCCAGAATCGTCTGGCAATGGGAAAAATAACGGTAGCCACGTTAGCATTGGCATCATGAAAGGTGTGGCAAACTCCCATCCGACGGGCACCTCAAGAGACACTCATATTCTGGTCCTTTTCAAAAAACGTGCCCTTCCGTTGTTTCACGGTGTACATAAACTCTTTTGAAGACGGATGCCTCTAACTCCGACGTGAATGCTGCTCCCTGACAAAAATGCACCCGTTGTCATAAACTTTTCGCAAGCCAGAGCCCTCGTTGAGTGTATCGATGGTGACCGTCTTAAAGAGAGTGCCTTGTATTATTAGTGTGACCATTACTTGCCTGGAAGTAAAGATTTCACTGGGTATCCAGCCTGCTTTGATTGCTATAGCTCTCACGAGGTATAAACCAGCCCGGGTCAACCTGATCCCATCCTGCCAATCATAGACCTGGGGATTAAAAACATTTGGAATGTGATCGACTTTTTTTTTCTCGCGCGCAATGTCGTTGGTTTGGCAGTGCCGTGTCCTTGTTGTGACCATGACCGCGCCGTGTCCGTGCCGTGTTCCGAGCATTTGATTGGCTGACTCCCTGTCGTGACACTGGAAATATCATGTCTTCTCCAGATCATGGAAATTTCGACTTCCAACAAATTTCCAAAAAAATGTCTATACCATGAAAGGTATATCCATAAGGTTGGAAGCATCAGGGAAATTTGATGGAAGTCGCAATGATTTCCATGATCTGGAGAGGACACGATTCTTCCAGTGTGACCGCTTTTGTGCCATCGACTTTTCAAAGTCAAATGCTGCTTTAAGTTTGAAAGGTCAACGAGTACTTGCTTACCTTACTATTTGGTAGATTATCTATAGGCATGGAACCATCCAAGGTATAGAGAATATCAACATCGCTATCAACGCATGACAGAAACACAGTGTAACCGAGCTCCACCTGAGATGCAATGATGAACAAGACAAGGAAAATAAATAACGGTGCATTTGGTTAATGAAATATGGAGATAAAAAGAGTAGGATATAGAGTTTTTTCACGTCAGCCATGTTTGTGGGCAGGAACAATGGAATATTTTTGCATGACAAGTAAACTTATTCCCCAAGGAGAAAAAATTCTTTTGTTTTGCCCTCAAACATGGCTGCCATGAAGTCACATGAAAAACCCTTTATAGTGCGTGTATTCCGCAACTGCGGTAACGGTAAGATTTTGCCATTTTAATACAAACGCGTTCGTGCCGCGAGCTTTTCACGGTTGCACAAGAAATTCCCCATGTCTCATCTTGCACCCCTTCCCTTCCCTAGTTAAAATGTTTTCAAAGGCCGACTTCTTTCCAGTCCTTCTCCGAGAGGACCCAAAGGCCCTATCATGATTATATTCTCCTCAGATAATTCAAACCTCAAAGCGTACATATACTTACATTGCCACCATCACTGCCATTAGTTATTGTTGGGTACATCACGCGCTTGGCTGGAAAAAAATGACAAACACAATATTCAAGAAACAAGGAAAGAACAAAATATATTATATTTTCGTGCGCAGAAATCTGTGAAATCTCAATAGTTCAAATATTTCCAAATATGGAACAGCCGTTTAAACTTTTCGTCGGTGGATCTCTAACAGATAGACGTTGTATAGCCAGTGTTGTTTGTAGTGCTATCTTGATCGCATAAAACAAAGACAGAATATCTGCTCAGAGAGTAAAAAGAGTGCTTCCAACAAGACGCGAGATTTTTTGCTCGTAGTGAGGCATCTTATTTATTTATTTATTTATTTTATTTAGAAAATTTGCCCGAGGGCTTGTGTTGCACAATAGGACTCGAGGTCCCCTACGAGGTACATACACCAATCCAACCCCTTAAAAACCCCAAACCCAACCCACAAATCAACCCGTTAAGAAATCGTTAGTAAAGGCCAGACACTGAGGGTGGTCACTGGCAGTGGTTCTTTTACGTCCCTCCAATTCAGGGTTAGATAGTGTGGAGAGACGGGGTGCAACGGTTTAACGTCCAGATCCGAGAAGACGCGAAGGTCTAACCATTTGCAGATCTTCCTAGAGCTTTAAAAATAACCTTAAAATCAAAGGAGACCCACCTTCATTAAGGACATCTATACGACAAGATTTCCCTTCGGTCCCGTGTGACGTCACCCAGTACGAGCCAGGAGTATCAAATGTATGGAAGAAAGTACTGCGAGTCGTTAAGGGACCACTCTCAAAGAATGCTGGACCACGCGCAGGAACAATACTGTCCTTTTCACTAGGATTCTCGATCAGGAAGATGTTATGCTGCTCGTCTGGTATGCTGTCCCAGCTCCAAACAACACTCTCGTGCTGTAAAACACAGACATCAGAGTAAGGGACTTCTTCTCTTCGAAGAACAAATTCACTGTAATTTTTATTTAACAATTAGAAGGCGAACTCGAGATTTCTATCGGCTGATAGTCGACGAGGGCGAAGCCCGAAGCTCCTATTATTACAGATTGCGTTTCAGACTGGGAGACAAAAAATCTTGTGTTGGGAGAAGCACGATGGGTAAAGGAGAGCTTCTCAACTCTTCTCGAGAGTTCTACGAAAGCCAAGTGTTTGATAAATGCACTTAATTAAGACCATGAATAAGATACTCAGTAAGAATGAAATGTATCTTGGGTATTTTGGTCAATGTCATTTGTAAAGTACCCCCAGTTCTTACTTTGGCAAGGGTGACGGCGTGAGGCTGAAATCCATCACGTGACACTGTTACACGACAGGAATAGGGAGAAGGGTCGACGTATATGGTATTGATGAATGAATCACTGGCATGAATCTCAGGCTAAAAGGAAAATAACACATATCATCAATAGCAGTAGCAGCATCAGCATCAGCATTACCATATGATCATCACCATCATCATCACATTCTTCCCTATCTTCCCTTCCCACCAGCACCAGCACCAGCACCAGCACCAGCACCAGCACCAGCACCAGCACCAGCACCAGCACCAGCACCAGCACCA
>WUCR03028354.1:0-10492 GCA_009858155.3 Phymanthus crucifer
CTATGGCGGCCACTTCTCACTGTATCCACATATATAAACCAAGTACTCTCGAGTGATCTTCTGTAGCGACCGATTGGCACTGGGGCTGAAGGTGGAAGTGGGTAGGGTAACACTATTGGCCTGTCATCCTTGTCTTTTTTGATGAAGGCAATTGTACCCAGAACTCTGGACAGCTCTCGCATGAACTCCCGAGACCCATTCATAAAAGCTTCCGGCGTCACCAGGAGAACTAAGACCAGAGTACCTCTCGCTGGTTTTGGGACTTGAATGTTGCAATCAAGACCGTCTTCCAAGCACCCTTTGTTATTGCACTCCTTGTCGCATCTCGTATCCGCAAACCGATCGGCACAATACTTGTTGTGAGGGCAAGACGGCGTTGGACTCTTGCAGTCAAAACCATCCAGCAAGCAGGTACCGGTGTTACATTCTTGGTTGCATTTACCGTTTTCAAAAACCTCATAGCAGGGCCGCCCAGAGCTGGTGACAGCTGTGCAGTTAGACCAAGGCTCGATGCCCAGAGAACATGTGGTTCCATCCCAGTTACATTCGTAGTTATTACATTTTGCCTGAAGAGAAAGGACTTTGAATTATCGCGAGAGAACAAAAACTATCAACTACATTGAAAGAGTACTTACGACACATTTTCCGCCGTCGAACTTCTTGGCACAGTCACTGTAAGGACACGCGTCCTTAACTAGTACTTCACAATTCTTTCCAACCAATTTTTCCGGACAGTCACATTTGTAGCCGCCCACCAGATCTCTACAGCTACCACCATTTCTACACGGGTTGCTTGCGCACTCATTCACAATCTGTTGACAATTATTGCCGGTGAAGCCTTTCGGACACTTACAGGTATAGGTATCATAACCATCCACACACGTACCACCATTCTTACAAGGATCGGATAAACAGTCATCCTTGTTCCATTCACACTGTTGTCCAAACACTCCTCGTTTGCAGGTACAATCGTAACCTCCTTGGACACTACGACAAGTGCCACCATTTTCACAAGGTCTGTCTCTGCAGGAATAGACTTGACGCTGGCAGTTTTCTCCAGAATATCCTTTTGGGCAAAGACAGGTGTACTTCCCTGCGCCATCTTTACACGTACCACCGTTCTGACAAGGGAACGATAGGCACTCGTTGATATTGAGTTCACAGTTCTTGCCAAGGAATCCACGTTTGCACTGGCAGTGATAATTATCAACTAGATTAAAGCACTTTTCTGTACCCAGTCCTGAACAAGGGTTTGACGCGCACTCATCAACGTTGATTTCACACCTGGAACCTGTGAATCCCGGGGGACAAAAACAGTGATAGCTTGCTATTCCGTCTCTGCAGGTCCCACCATTAAAACAGGCATTAAGAAAACAATCGTTTGGGTTAATCTCACATCGAGAGCCAACATAGCCCTTGGGGCAAGAACAAAGGAAGCCATCAATGAGGTCTATACAAGAGCCTCGAACACAGGGATTTTTGGCACACTCATTAATATTGATGTCACAGTTTCGCCCTTTAAATCCATTTGTGCATGTGCAGGTATAGTTTGCAATTCCATCTTTACAAGTCGCTCCATATTTACAAGGTCCACTTGCACAGTCATTGATGTTTGTCTCACAATAGCTTCCTGTGAAACCAGGCTTGCACTTGCATGACTGAATACCTTTAGAATCATCAACGCAAGTGCCTTGATTGAGACACAAGGCACCTGTATTTTGAGCTAAAGCACAAGAGATGTTCTTAACGTCACAAATTGTGCCCTTGTATCCAGCAGGACAGACACAGTGAAAATCAGACAGGTCCTGTCCAGTTCTTTTACATGTTCCACCATTTCGGCAAGGATTGCTTATGCATCTGTTAACAGGGTATTGGCAGTTTGTGCCAGTGTATCCCTGACGACAATAGCAACTGTAGGAACCAATCTTGTCTATGCATGTCCCTCCGTGTGTACATGGATGTGAGCTGCACTCATTGATATGAATTTCACATCTTTTCCCTGCAAAACCTTTAGGACAGTTGCATGTGTACTGATTGATGCCATCTATACAGGTTCCACCTTGAACACAGGGGCTAAAAGTAGAATCACAAATACATGAGCACATTGGCAAACATATGACAATGGTTATTTTGTACCAACCTTGATTGACAGTCATTGATATTGATATGACAACGGTCTCCAGTAAATCCAGGGTTACAGCGACATGTATAGCTGTTGATACCATCAACACAAGTTCCAGAGACACATGGACGAGCCTGACATTCATTGATGTCTTCTTCGCAGTACTGCCCTGAATATCCAGGTTTGCAGTTACACGTGTACGTATAGGGAGAACTACTAGAGCAGGTAGCACCATTACGACAAGTGTGACCTAAGCAACTGTCAATCACTGTTTCACAGTCCCTTCCTAAGAAAATAAAGCAATAATAATATCAAAAGATAACTTCTAGCACCCCACTCATCAGGCCAAGAAATACTTGTCTGAATGTTCTGAGAGGAAGAACATACCTGTATAACCATTACGACATCGGCAAGTGTATTGAGCTACTCCATCGATGCATCTCCCTCCATTGCGGCAAGGTGATGTTGCACATTCATTAATATTAACACCACAGTTAGATGATGTGAAACCAGGGTGACATTTACAAGAGTAGTTGTTCATTCCATCAATACACTGACCCCCATTGAGGCATGCACCTACCGGACAGTCATTTGGATCATTCTCACAATGATCACCTAAAAATAGATTGAGCAGGAATTTTTAAAAACAGATTTGTTAAATTGCTGAATTATTTATTGATACTACATGGACTTGGTTTTCATTTATTTAGGAGAAGACTTACCAGAAGCTCCAGGTGGACATTTGCAAATGTATCCATTGACCATATTCCTACATACTCCACCATTCTGGCAAGGCGAGCTCTGGCATTCATCAATTTCATGTTCACAATTACTTCCAGTGTATCCACCACGGCAATTGCAAGTGTAGCTATTTATACCATCCACACAAGTTCCCATATTTCTACAGGGGAATGTAGCACACTCGTTGATGTTTGTTTCACAGTTTGTACCCATGAACCCAGGTGGGCAAGTACAAGAGTATTTACCAACATGATCAATGCATTGTGCACCATTTTGGCAGGGAGAAGATGCACAGTCATTAATATTGATCTCGCAGTTTGTGCCATCATAACCGTACAAGCAAGTACAGCTGTATTCCCCTAGTTTGTCATGGCACTGTCCTCCATTCCGGCAGGGTGCACTGTCACATTCATTAATTTGTACTTCGCATAGTCTTCCTGTCCACCCATTGAAGCAGACACACACAAAGTGGTTGAAGTAATCAAGGCAGTTTCCCTGTTTACAAGGGTTTGATGCACATTCATTTATATTTGTCTCACATCGGGATCCTGAAACAAAACAAGATACCAATGTCTTAAAAACATAGCTAATTTTCAATGATCCAAGTCTGAGGTAACCTGAAACAGAGAGGTATTACCCCTGTAAAATTTTGGTTTTTGTTTCACTAGTGGTACACAATAGAAATTGCATGCTTTTGAAGTGGTAACATTCCATTGAAGATATGTAGACTTTATCAACTTACCAGTAAATCCAGGCATACAATCACAAACAAAGGATCCTGGAACATCTCGACATGTTCCTCCATGATAACAGGGCGACTGGGCCACATTACAATCTGGAATGTCAACGTCACAGTTTGTGCCAGTCCATCCATGGGAACAAAGACAATTGGCCTTTCCAAACGGTGATGTAACACAAGTTGAATTACCATTGCATGGATTAGATAAACATTGATTTTCAAACTGGCAAATAAGACCTGTTGAATGGTTTATAAGAAGTGTTAGAATTCTGAGAATTCAGGGTCAGATCAACCCAAATAATTTTTCAAGTCGCAGTCTTGCATTACCCCATAAAGTGGACCCAAAAACTGCAAAGTAGGAATTAATACCTGTTTTGCTGGGTGGACAATTGCATCTAAATCCCCCAACTCGATCCACACATGTTCCTCCATTCAGGCATTTTGGGCTGTCAGGAGTTTCAGCACAGTCATCTATGTTGATGGAGCAATCTGAACCATCCCATCCAGTTATACACCGGCAAATATATCCCCCATTAACATTTGTACAAGTTGCACCATTTTTACATGGGTTGGGCAATGTTGAGCATTCATCAACATCAATTTCACAGCGTTTTCCAGTGAAGTTAGATGGACAGCTGCAACATCAATACCACAGCATTTTTATCAGCACCAAAGAATATAACATTTTTTAGATTAGTAGTGACCTCTGGTCTGTAATCAATATAACAATTGAGGTATAAATTTGACTCTGACTAGAGCAGGTCTTCTTGTAGCGTGAGAGTAAAACTTGTTGACAAACCACGCTTCATAAATATCACTTTTACCCAGTAAAACAATGAATAAAATATAACGTGACTATCTATGAAGTTGATCTAAGTCTTTAAATAGCATACAAAACATGAAGGCTTGTTAAGATGTAATGTATACAACTACAGATTTGGCAAGTAGAGTCAACTCAAATCTAGATTTAATGCAAGATAAGGGATCCTGTTATGGGTTACGAGACAGTGTTTAGACATAATTATTATTTAACAAAATACCAAGGTCAGTGTACAAGCATGTTAAGCATTAAATTAGAATACAAAATTGTTTACTTCCAAAATTTTTTATGTTTTTAATTATCACCTATGGAAAACCTCTATAAAAGCTGAACTATTGCCAAAATAACTGAAAACTATTCTTTTAGTATTGGATGAGTATAGTGATTCTTAATTCATTTGGGCATGAAATAACCAATATTTTCTTATAAAAACATATCTATTTATATTTGCTTCATAAATATATGCTAATTTATAATTATGATACAGAACATTTCGAAAAACAGCTGCTTTAATAAACAATCAAACCCTTCTTCTCCATCGCAAATCTCAGTGACATGTTCTAGTCTGAGATTGAAGAAGTTGATAGTTTTAGTCAGTTTAGGAGTACTCCAATAGCCAAACAACAGAAGCGGTTGTGGCTTGGAGTATCAATTGTTCTGGGCTGACAAGAAAATCATTCATCCTTGAAAAGCCATGAGCCAGTGACAGCCTTACTTGAGTGTCTTCTGATAAATGGGCCATAAAACCTAGTTCTACTGAAAGATAACTTGCTGTGGTATTCTCTTGCTTTCTTTGTGAGACAACAAAGACCTTGAATTCTTGAGAATGCTCATAACCAAAAACACTAATGTGTATAAATTTTCTAATATTCTCAAATGGCTGACCTTACAAAGTGGTCTTAAAACTCCCTGTTATGAGGCTAATACTGTAAGTGATTTATAAAGCTAAGCACATTAGTCATGTTTCAGGCTGCTTGTGCCCCCTATGGCCAAGGCAAAAAAAAATCACCCACACTTTAAATGAATCAAAAAAAATCAAGTCAATTTCACACTAAAATTAAGTATGTTCACTCTTGCTACACTTGAATTCAACTTCAAATTAGTATTTTCTATCAATTTGCGTTTCTCAAGACACACTTCATATAATTTCAAAGGTCATTAATAAAACGGTAATCATGTTTTCTCATAATGAAGCCATAAAATCATTTCTAAAACGAAAATAAAGTTTTTAGCACTAGGGTATGAAATTAGATGAGCTATCTCAACA
The DNA here is from genome assembly GCA_009858155.3 of Phymanthus crucifer. Lineage (NCBI taxonomy): Eukaryota > Metazoa > Cnidaria > Anthozoa > Actiniaria > Phymanthidae > Phymanthus > Phymanthus crucifer. Next base: position 5,690 of record WUCR03028354.1, read on the forward strand.
AGCGCATTTAAAAAAAAATATTTTATGAACTCTTAATGGCAAGGCACTACTAACAATAGTTTAAGCGGACTTTGTAAAGATTTGACATTTGTTACGTCAGCACTCCTGCTAAACGAATTAACAAAAGGCACAGATTTCTATTTAGTAATTCATGCAAACATGGATGTTTTACTAGAGCTACGAATTCCGCCTAGAGGACCCAGAATCAACAAGGCAAAATCCTTATCTAGCCTCTACTCAGTCTCGAAGTTAAGTGTAGAGAGGTTGGAATCCAAGCAAATTGGATGAGGAGCTAGGGCAATATTAGACATAAGCAGCTGTTGTCATAGTCTTGCACATGGTTGAGTCAAAAAAACAATTGTCGTAAAACACAATAACCAAGTTAATGCAAGTTTTCCGCTCAAATTTTCGGGCGGCTATAAAAGCAACTCTCTCGTCTCTTGTGCCTATTTTGTATCTTAGAAGAAATCCTAAAGTTGGCGTAAAAAGGTGGCCAAGTTTGTCTAGGTTTCTGAAGGTATTTTATTGTGTATCAGAGGATTAGTGACAGAAATTTATGCATGTTTGGAGTAGAGCGAGCCCGAATGTCACACTCGCAACTGGTTGGAACAATGAACAAACAATACGAGAATTAGACAAATCTACCGCACGTTGCAAAATGATTAAGGAACTTCGTACATTTGGCCTTTAGGTCTCCATGCCTTTGAAAATAAGCCTTTAAATGCACAAATAATGCAACTGGGCTTTGAAAGAGTGTAAAATTTCCCTCTCTGCCGAAAGGCTGAAGTTCTGGAGTCAAAATTTCGGAGTTTGAAACTAAGTTCGCAAACACAAAAAGACACACTCTGGGCCGCTTGAGCCTCGTGCCTCTTTTCCTGATAATTCGTCTTTGGTATTAATCTTTTCATTTCTTAGTACAAATAAAACTTTCTTTGTGAAGATCAAGAATGAAAGCATGGTTAATACCGAAGGTATCAAACGGCATTGCGTACTAGAGTCAATTAGAACAGAACCCTAGAGCGAGTATTGAACAAACAACAACGTAAAAATACTCACTGTGGAATCAAAAAAATTTGACTTTGGTAAACAGACGTTTTTTAGTAATTAGTCCGCAAAGACGACTTAAGCAAAACAATCATCGAAAGGGCGAAGCTGTCCAAGGCTGTGGATTGTATCTATGATAGAAAACTAACGAGTAGAGAGCGCGCGTTTTTTTTTTCTTCCTAGAACTTTTGCGATTTATGTCAATAATTCCCGTTGAAAAATATGTTTGTAAACTACAAATAGAGATATCAATAAAACAGACATCAATCAAGCAGTATGTGTATCAAAAACACTTGCAAGAAGTTAGTCACAACAGATTGATGTTTATGGAACTTGGAAGAAAGAATTTGTAAGGACAGATCCAAAGCAGGGCTTCCTTCGACCGCGTTCTTCGTGTGTTCTTTCGTCGTTCCCGCTCACTATTGTTTCGCGCATTTTATTCTATTATTCTAGCGTGTAATATCATTCAATGCATGGCTCTTCGAATTTCTTTACTCTAAAGAAACTATGCTGTGTGTTAATCCTGGATTCAGTTTACGAATGTACGTAGTCCTAGATGTTTCGGCAGACACCGCACGACAACTTGTCATCACCATAAAAACAGGCCAGAAAATTGCAACTTATTACTGGATTTCCAAGCGTTTAGTAGCTGAAAATTAGGAGTGCCGAAAAGAGTAAAATCTCTTACGAACGTCTACGAAAAGACAAGTTATTATCTCCGATAACATGGGACCAAATAAAGTCCCACGAAGGTGATGCGGTATACAGGCGGATTTTCAATATTTTACTTTTCACAAAAACACCACGAGTCATTTTACGCGAACATTTCAACGCTTGAAACTCATAATCGGGTGTTTTTCTCGTATTCGTATTCTCAATTATAGCACATTGCGAGTCTATCAATGAGCGAAAACAATCGCAGGAGGTTCCGTTAATAATTTATGTGTTGTTTAACTACCTGATACCATGGACTTTTGGAAGACCTTAGCAAAACACGTAAACCCTAACGTTACCATAGATTTTCAGTAGACATCAGTAATCTTGTAGGTTTATTTATCTTTCAGAGACAATTGGATATGAGCTTTTATTAGCGGCCACAGACAATCGGGTTTTTTCATAAATAGTAACAATATACCTCTATGAACTCAAAGAAACATTAGAATCTCAATAGACTCGGCCTTCAAGTACATATAACTGGACGTTGAAGTGCGGTTTTGATGGGTGCATTAAAGTTTAAAGCCAGATTCGCGCTCTACGTTGATTTAACTATACTTGTAAATGTTCAATAATTAATAACTGATAATACGAAGAAATAGGTTTGCACTATCACGATCAACACTGGAAACTACACTCCACTTTATCACCGCTGTTGCTAAATTTGACATTGCAACAAGCTATCTAAAGATATCGAGAAACGTCCCTGATTTTTAATTTAGATAAGAAATAAAAGATTTGCTGAGAAGCCACACTTTGGCCTTCAATAGCGTTAAACTGTCAAAGAACTTTAGCAGTGTCGTTCACTTCACGTGTACTTGGTTTACATAATTTGTAGTCTAGGTTCGAATATATTATATATTTGATTCTAACCTGCAATGGACTGTTCCATTAACGATGGAGCAGGAGCCACCGTTTTGACACCATCCCGTTGAACATTTGGATCCGGCTGAAGAAGAAAACATCAATTAATTTAAAAATCACATTTGGAGAACAAGGTGAAGTCAATTTACACAATAATAAATGTGTTACAATGTGGAGGATTCCAATAAGCTCTTTCAGCTGTTTAGTGCAGGGCCCCGAAGTTCTTAAATAAAGTTTTGTTTATCGGTTATTTGATCACGTCCTGTCGGCCAAGGGGATCCATTTTCGAGTATATTTATCGAGATATTCACGATAGATAATGTGTGTCCTTCATGATGTGCGAATTCATAAATGCTTTCACACGCAGCATGAGAAATTCTGTGAACCGTACGAAGATCCAAACAATTCCTTGGACTTTGAATAAAATGCCTCCAAACTAAAAACACTGCCATAACACCACTTGTCTATCCTCGCTGTCCTGAAGAACGACTTCTTAATCCGATACAATAAGAATTCCGTCTGATTATTGAAAGAGGAAGGTTCTTGTGTCCCCCTATGTTGAATGTGCTACAACGGCCTTGGTATGTTCGGCGGCGCTCAACCAATATGCCTATCACTGGCACCCAAAAGCCTTGATCAGTGTTGTTCACAAGCCCCGATATGTTCCTCAATCAAGAAAGTCTTGTTCTCGTAGTAGATTAAGCGAGTCGAGGTAGAAACCTTTCGGACATGTGAGTGTCTTTTGGCGGTTGGACGTAAAGCACGCACTATCGAGATACTCACACAACTTACCATCTGACGAAGCCACGACTATTGGAATTAAAAGAGCGAAGGCGATGGTGAAGTGAAACCCCTTCATTCCTCTAAACTCTTGTCCAGTGAACTCTCAAAAACTCCGTTTAAATTTCATCGGTCGATTCATGAATGCGGACACGGTTAGTACGGTATTCTTCCACTGTCAAACGACCAGGCGATAGAATTTCACTGATTTGCTAATTTGCATGTGTAAGGATATATCGAGGGGTACTACACTATTGTGGGGCCCCAAGTTCATCATTACTTGGCCAACCGCGTCGGCCATTGTTTAATAGAATCTGACCAATCAGAACGCAGAGCGTGAGTGATGCTGACGGGTTGATGACACAAACTAGTGATGATGGTGACATTGACGGGAGACCTTTTTTATACAGGCCCCTTGTTCAAATGATGTTCCAATGCACTCTGATTTTGCTGCCAAACAACCAAATCACTTAAAGTTTGGACCTAAAGCGTGCATTAAAAGAAAACGATTCCTAAAACTGGTCCGAGAATGCCGAGACAAAACAAGCTCGCTTTCTCACCGATATTGCCTTACACTCTCAAGTTATTGACGAGGAAGGAGGGGCTACACGCAGCGACTCTCCTGATTTCCTTTTTTTCTCCAATTTCATAGAAACAGCAAATGTACTTGGGTACTGTGCGCTAGTCTAAGCACCTGACAAGCTTTTATATTATGCAGAATCATAGCACGCCACTGTGCGATGTTCATTTGAGGTCAACGCAACCAAAAGTAAACTCAAACAGCCTCGATTTTCTTTGAGTTGCCCCAGTGTTAGCTTTTTGATCATTTGTTGAAAATTCGCTCAATAATTGTGTTACCATAACTACGGACTCGAGTAAAAGCAGAAATTGCTTTTCCCACGACCCTACATAATTTAACGCCAAAAGCATCACTAAATCGGAGCAAATCGCTCCCCAAATCCACTAGATCCACTAGATCCACTCCAATGCTTCAGGTTAATACTCCGACAGCAGACGAACATCGATATCTATGTAATATTTGTCTTATGCAAACATCTAACATGCTACGTTGTTACTACTTTGTGAATATAGAACACGAATAACTTTGTTGACCTCCTCTGACCCTGTTCTGACCCTGCTCTGACCATTCAGCAAATTTTCGTAACGCGGAAATTACTCTTCATCACATTGGTTAAAAAATAATATAAATAAATAAGAATCTTTGTCCAAAAGATATTTCATGAAAAAACATTATACCTATTAATTTTAATTTGACTTTTTTGAAAGCAACCTAATGATAATTTAGATCTAAATTACTGGTCAATGTACATTTTAATTCCCCTGCGTGACGGATCTGACCAAAATGGACAAAACGTTCAACGTTTTAGTAGTCTTAGTTTA
>WUCR03028425.1:0-10488 GCA_009858155.3 Phymanthus crucifer
AGTGGGGGGGCCCCGAGACTCAAAAATATGAGAGAACAGATGCAGAAGTCAAAAAGTGGGGGGGCCGAGTGTTAAAATTTAGTGAATATTAGTAAAAAGTGGTGGGGCCGCAGCCCTACCAGTCCCTCCCCCTCCGCGGTCCCTGTATACCCTTGGGCTAAACATTGATAGGTGTACAAATCATCTGTCCTCGGGAACCCAGGGGTAGAATTCTGTTGCTTGTTCTTCACTACCAGAATAAGTACCCCTGGGAACGTAGCCTGTTGGAGCTTGTACCGGAAGTCGAAATTCAACTCTTTTCTGATTGGTCAACCTCCTGAAGTTGACCAATCACCATGAAGTATGAAGTATAATTAGACAAAACTGTTAATTTTTGGAATGTCACCATTTTGAATTTCAACTTCTGGTACAACCATGGACGGCGGAACCGGGGGGGCCAGGCCCCCCCAATAATTTTCTGGCTATCAACATCAACTTTTAAATAGAATTGTTAATTTGTACTTATTAAATAGATAACTTTTACAATTTTCACAGTGCCCCCCCAATAATTTTTTGCTTCCGCCGTCCATGCCAACAGACTCCATTCCCAGGGGTATTTCTTCTGGTAGTGAGGAATGAGCAAAATATTACCCCTGGGTTCCCGAGGATGATGATGTCTTATGCCATCCATCTGTCAATCAATCAGCAAGTCAGTCTGACAGACAGCTCACATGTTCCAACTTACTGGTACAAAGCAATGATCCTCTTGTGGGAATTTATGGAAAAAGACGAAATATACTGTGATTCCTAGATGAAAAGACAACATAAGATGATGATGGCTTGAAAAGATCAAAGAAAACAGGAAATAACACCAGATTTCTCGTCATAACCTACCTGCAGCTAACGCTGCGTTAAATAACCTAAACGCTCTCTGACTGTTAGGGAATATAAGTGGTTTTAGGAGCTCATTTTCACTGGGAATCCCTTTACCAACAGGAATCTTGCCTCTGGGATCCGCCATCTTGAAATAAGTAACCCAAACTCCGCGCGGACGAATTTGAAACAGGAATCCCGCAAAGTGAAATAAGCCGGCCGCGGAAAACTGGGTTGAGTTTTTTTCGCGCCAAAATTTCTATTCTATTTTTGTCGACAAAGAAGGTTGTTGTCTTGGATTCTTCCTGAAATATCCAAATTTTTGGTCTTTTTCTTACCCCCAGGTTCTCAAAAGTAAGTGATAACATCATGTTTTACCAATATGTTTAATATTTTTCTGTATTGAGGTGATTTTTTGGAGTATTTTTGCCATTTTTTGAGGTCTTTCGACCGCAGAGTTTGGCGCCTAAATTCCAAATGTGACCAACTTCAGTTCGTTCAAAATGGCATAAACCGCTTTGCTAAATGAATGATAGATGGCTTGAAAGCTGTTTTATTCATTAGTTGAATAAGCCCCATTGCTAAGTTTTTCCTTATTTAATTACTTCTTAAAATTGGGCTAGATTTTTATGCCAATATTCGATACAGTAAACCAGGTTGTTCTATTCCATTTTTGTACTTGAAAAATCAACAATCTATTGTTCAGAACATTTATTTTCAAACTTTTGCCAACCTGCATCATAATAAAAAATGTTCCAATATTTGCACCACCTACCCCTCCCCTTTGGGTTAGCAATTTTTGCCTCACCCCTCTCTCCCCAAAGTTTTCTTCTCATAGAGGTCAAAACAGCATGATTAATGGCCAGGCATTCTGGTCAACAACCAACAGGTAATCAACTGACATTGTTTTTAAATGACCAGTCATGTGTTCTGGCCAAATAAGCCTATTTATTTTTTACGCTGAGCTTTTGCACAACGTGTGCATCTTCAGAGCAATGGTATGAAAAACAATTGACAAGAATTGACTGGACACTTAAGAATTACCAAACCAATAAGAAAGTTAGAAAAATAGCAAAAAAGCACACAAGCACACTGACAAGTGGTTGGCTCAGTTGGTAGAGCACCGGACTATAGAGCGGGAGGTCGCAGGTTCACAACCCCAGGTCTTAAAATAACTGAGGAGAAGTTGCTGCCTTTGTTTCTCTATCTACAAATGGTTAGTCTTCTCGGATAAGGACGTAAAAACCAGAGGTCCTGTCTGCTTTCACTCTTAACCTCTAATAATTAAGTGGACGTAAAAGATCCCTTTGTATTCTTTGTGAAAGAGTAGGGCATTGTCATCCAGTACAATAGACGTCTGGCCTGTTCCTTACTAACACTTACTCATGTTTGACTGCATGGCTGCAATTTGCACCATAATTAGCAGTCCGTCATCTCCCTCGAGATCAGAAGAAAGTGCATTGAGACGTGAAATACACTATATAAGAACAGCCATTATTATTATTATTATTATTATTATTATTATTATTATTATTATTATTATTATTATTATTAAGCAGAAACAAATCAAACAGCATGTGCTGAAGAAACTTACAGGGATTTGGTTGCACAAATTTACAATGGCTTGTGTAATTGTTTAAATCTTTTCTTCTAAATCTAAATTGGTTTTGTTTCTTTCGAAAGTAAGATGCTAACTGCTGAGCCAATGCCTGTAGAAGTCAACCAGGAAACTAAATCCACTATCAGTGAGATGAAAGAAACCAACAAAGTCAAAATTACCAAGAAACATGATGAGCTTCAGTACCTGGAACTAATCCGTCACATTATGGATAACGGCATTGTTAAAAGTGATAGAACAGGTGACATGATACTCAAAGTGGCCAGCTGTCTTCAGGCTATGCTCCTGTGCAATTAACCTGTCCGGGAGGGGTAGAGCTGGGGGATACTGGCCCACCCACAAAATCCTTATGATATATTAGAACTTGGTAATATCATGGGGAGTATACCTGGGGAGCATGGGTGGCGCAGTGGCAAGAGCACTCGCTTCTCATCTCTATGGTCCCGGGTTCAATTCCCGGACCTGGCATCATGTGAGTTGAGTTTGTTGGTTCTCTCCTGTGTTTCGAAGGTACTTCTCCGGGTTCTCCGGTTTTCCTCCTTCAATAAAAATCAACCTCCAAATTCTAGTTCAATCTTCGGGGGCCTTGTCAATTGGGGTAAAACCTGTAAGGTTTGCTGTCCACCTCGGAGTGGTAAAATTGTATAAATTTTTTTAAATCATGAACTGCGAAATTTCCAGGTTTCCTGGATCATGACTATTAAGGTGTTTAGTAGGAGATTTTTTGAAACAAAAATGAGGGACGTGTCAATAATACTACAGCCTAGCCCGCCATTCCCAATCCTTTGGAACTTCAGATGGGACATGCCCCCAATAATTTGAGCTTTTGCCGCCAATGTACTGGTATCCTGTCCCTGTACTGTACCATAGCCGAATCCAGGGCAGGATTGTAAAGGTTGAAAGCTCCCTATGAGTATTTTCAATTGTGAAAAGATCTTGATTATTTTCAAAATTTTTGCTGTAGATCTCATAAAGCAGTTTAGTATTGTGCTATAATTTAGCCTGGTTCAGACCAGCGTCGTAATCATAATCGTAAGCATCATTTGCAGCCTCAGTATCACATTTATCACCTAGGTGTGAAAGAAGACAAGTGCTGCTAATGAGCAGTACACTACTGAGTCTGAGTATGTTGCTGATGATTATGATTATGACGCTTGTGTGAACCAGGCCTTAGTGAATATGTCAACAAGTGCTGCTAATGAGCAGTACACTACTGAGTCTGTGCATGTTGCTTATGATTATGACGCTCGTGTGAACCAGGCCTTACAGTGTAGATATTTTTCCGAGGATTGATGTCCTACGGATTCTCATTTTTTTGTATAGGGTTTTTTGGGAGTGAATGCCAGACTTTTCATTCCACTTTTTCCTCGGAGGAAAATACTGGAATCTTACCCCTGGGAAAGCATATGTCACTGTCTGTCACTTTTGATAATTCTATAACACACTCTAATCTTCTCTAAAGGTACCGGGACAAAATCCATCTTTGGAGCTCAAATGCGATTCAGTCTTAGAGATGGGATCTTCCCTTTGTTGACCACAAAGAGAGTCTTCTGGCGTGGTCTTGCAGAAGAGCTGTTATGGTTTGTCCAGGGATGCACTAATGGCAATAAACTGAGTGAGAAGAATGTACATATATGGGATGCTAATGGATCTAGGGCATTCTTAGATAAACAAGGTCAGTATATTACACCTTTTTCAAAAAAAAAAACGTCAGTCTGAGGTCTGAAATCTGTGTGTGAAAGGAATTTTAAAATGTTTTAAAATATCTTTTACCAATGCTTGATGATGATGTTTAGTGAACTTTGAAATGTAGTGTTATTATCATTAGCATTTATTAGAGAGCTTAAGCAACTGACATTTTTGTCAAGACGGAAAGCTAGAGTGACCATTTTTTTCAACGTTTTTATGCTAGAACTTGAGGATGTGTTTTTTCAAATCTTGGAAAGAGTTCTAGAGAGGTTGGTTATGCTAATAACAACAGCTAATGCATTGAAAATCAATTTTAAAAGTTGTTCATGGTCACGTCTGTGTTGACAATAACGTTGGGTGCTTACTGCGGTTTTCAGTTTTCTGCAGACTCGGACATTTCAATGGCTAGCGGTTTTTTGCTGCCGTCAATAACAAAGATAAGAAGTATATCAATATAGCATTTCTGATCAAATCCCCAACCCAGGGGCACAAATCCCCACATATAGATATAGCATTTACTGGCGGCAGCGAAAAACCCATTTACTAGCTATTGGAATGTCAGAGTTCACAGAAAGTGGAAAATCACAGTAAGTACTCTATTATCAAAACAGTAATAAGTGGAGGTTTTATTGTTTTCCTTAAACTTTTCGTTTGTTTGCATTTTTCTGGCACAAAAACAGGATTGACAGAGCGAGAAGAAGGAGATTTAGGCCCTGTATATGGGTTCCAGTGGCGACATTTTGGAGCAAAGTATGTAAACATGCATACTGACTACACAGGTCAAGGCGTGGACCAGTTGGCACAAGTCATTCACAAGATCAAGACTAACCCTGATGACAGACGCATTATCATGTCAGCTTGGAACCCTGTTGGTAAGTGACGACCATATATAACCTTGTTATCAGAGCATCCTATCAATGTAAACCCAGTAGGGGGAGTGCGGACAAAATGTGGGGATTTGTGCCCTTGGATCGAGGATTTGATTGGAAATTTTGCCATTTGGTTGGCAATCTTCTCTTTAGCCTTCTATTTTTTAAATGTTATTTGCAATATACCGGTATAAAATATGAGTGGCCGATCTGCATACAATATACAAACACGAGCCGAAGGTGAGTGCTTGTATATCGTATACAGATCTGACACAAATATTATACTTATCAAACGTCTAGGGTAACTTGCTCAGGTTTAAAAGGATTTTTTTCTGTAACAAAAGGCAATCTGACCGGGAAAGTCAGAGTTAAAGTTTATGCAAATGACCAGAGTTTTGGTATCTGATATACAGATACTCTTCATGGTAATGATTTCTATTGTGTTTACCTCATGAATTATTAATGAGATTGATAAGATCAAAAATTGCTTCACCTCCCTAAGGGCATTTGACAATGTTATAAAGATTTTGTTCAACTCCCCCCCCTTTGTCCCCCCTCCCCCCCCCCCCCCCACCCGTCCCCTGGGGTTTACTTTGATAGGTGCTTTGGTTTGCTCCTGAGTCAATTGTTTTCTTGTTTCTTTAGATTTACCTCTTATGGCTTTGCCCCCATGTCATGCCTTTGTGCAATTTTATGTTGCAAGTGGAGAGCTGTCTTGTCAACTATATCAGAGATCTGGAGATATGGTAGGATTTGTGTATTTTATAGCATTTCTAGTATCAGGGCTTAAAATAACTGCCGGACATCGGACAATGTCCAGCCAAAACTGACTGTTGTTCAGCTAAACAGCAAACATCTTGGTCATTTTGACCAGTCATGTCTTGCACGGCTGGCTAAAATAGATTTGGCCTGACAACACGTCTGGGCCAGGGCCCATTGGCCCAGGGGGGTCATCATCACGTTCCCGCATTGGTATTACTGATGTTCACACATCACGTACAGTCCTAAAGCAAATTCACGAGTGTCATATTTCAAAATATCATATTTTGCAAATTTCACAAATTTCTCTGTCAATTTTTGCGATTCATGCACTTATTTTAGCCCTAATCACGTGTCACGCATAACCCCTGGGCCACCTGTTGGGTTGGGTTAGCTTATCAACCCACTTGCAGCCTAGTAGCTGAATTGTGGGGACACAGCTCAAAGTGGCCGAGTCAAAGGCGTACAAGGGTGCCTCTGCCTGCTGCCAATACAACTTGTGTCTGACCACGGAGCACAGCCTAGATCAAATCAGGGTTGGTTTTTGTGGAGGGAGGAAAACTGGAGAGCCTGAGAAAACCCCTCAAAGCACAGAGAGAACCAACAAACTCAACTCACATATGATGCCGGGTACGGGAATCGGGACTATAGTGGTGAGAGGCGAGCACTCTCACAGCTGCACCACCTGTGCTCCCCATGAATGTGCTTTTCCTGTTAATATTTTGAACAATGTAGGACAATAGCAAATACTGTTGTTCATATTAACGGCAATTTATTTCAATGTATTCGTTAGTAGTTTTAGTATAGTTCCTATTTTCCAATTCATTTCTCAACAATAACAATTTAAGAAGACGTTCGAGTATATTGGAATGTGCATTCTATCTTACTGTGAAACAACGCAAAATATCATTCATAATTGCAGTAATTAAAGGCACTTCTACAGCTATGAGCTTTTTGACAAGTTGATCAAAGGTGGAGCAAATAAATAAATAAATATCTTTTATTTAAGTGTCTAGTCATTATATGTAGCGCTCTCGCACTAATTGGGGACACTTTTCACTCACACACACTACCACTACATTATATATTCTATGCACACAACTCTCAACTCACGTGTTGATTTTTATGGAGGGAGGAAAACCGGAGAACCCGGAGAAAAACCCTTGTGGTTTAAGGGAGAGAACAACACATCAAACAAACTCAACTCACATATGATCCTGCCCAAGCCGGGACCATAGAGGTGAGAGGAGAGCGCTGTCACTGCTGCGCCACCCATCATGCAGATCAGTTGGGTCACCATTTATTTCCATTTGATTGGTTAGTTTTTGTTTCTTTAGGGTCTAGGTGTTCCATTCAACATTGCAAGTTATTCATTGTTGACATACATGATCGCTCATGTTTGTGGATTGAAGGTACTGTGCCTACAACTACAATTACGCTTAAATAAATTGGTTAAACTTCCTATAATTACCGGTATTTTTGTTCTGACGTCTAGCTGTTTCCATTCTGTTTCAATAATATTAATTATAAAATATTTGAAAATTCTAAGACTCTTTTTTTCTTTCTATAGCCTGGTGATTTTGTGCATACCATTGGAGATGCTCATGTTTATTTAAACCACTTTGATGCTCTGGAAGAGCAGGTTAGTAGTTAGTGAGAGTACAGTATTTTAGATTTTGAATGGACTCACTGTATTGTCTTGTGCTACCAGTTTACCTTGCACTGTTTCCCCGACCACTTACCAACCACCTGCAGTACCAATTTTACTGTCAACTTACTTACCAATTACCAACCACTTACCGTCCACTTACTGACCACTTCTTGTGCGGTACAGATTATTTAATATTACCCTCTTTTTTGTGAAGTTAATTTGCACCCTGTAAATACAAATGGAAATAAGAAAGAAACTTTGCAAAGCCTTTGACAAGGTGGCAGTTCCAGAGTTGGTCAAAAGAGGGGGCCACTAACCAAAATATGAAAATATGTCACAAAAAGCTGTAAAAAGGGGGACCTAGACAACCAGCTTTTAGGGTTCTTTTGAATTTTGCTAAACTTCCAGAGACTTAAGCTGGTGCCTTTTGAGCCTGGTTCACCTAAGCAATGCAAGTGCAAAAGCAAGGAATGGAAACTTTTCCATTTTTTTACATTTGTGTTTGCCCTTGCGTTGCTCATGTGAACTAAGCTTAAGGGTCTTTAATCTTCTTCCAGCAAATATTCCATTCTGGAAATAAAGATTGAATTATGCAACCTCATGAAAATTCATTTCAGTGCATATTTCTTGACACAAATAATTATTTTATTGGTTTCCTGATTACAAGTTGTACCTTTTAGGGGTAACAATCTTGGATTGCCACACCCACCTGGATGACACTTGGGTACCTTTGAGGGATCATTTTTATATTCCCTGACCAGCATCCCTATCCTAATATACCAGGAACCCCACCCACCCCCTCCCTGGGATAGCCCCACCTGCAATAACAAATTCCTTTTGTTTTTGGAATCATCCAAGTAAGGCAAGTAGGTTAGAATAATTGTTGTCTCATTTACATGTAACTGGAATATCAGCTGCTATTTCACAATTAGTCCTCGAGTCTGAATGGTCTACGAGTGAATAGCCCATGAGGCCGAAGGCCGAATGGCCTATTCAAACTCGTAGTCCATGAGGCCGAGAGGTCTAATTGTTTTAGTATTCACCAACATATTGGGCCAAAGGTGAATGAGACTAAACAAAATAAAGAGAAAACACTAGGCGACCACCATTGTTTTTGTTTTCAAAGCTGGCGCTTCCTCTCAACTCGGGTCAAGAATGTAACAGACAACAACAAGACAGATTGACAATGCTTAATGTTTTGTTCTCTTCACAGTTAAAACGTGAGCCTCGTCCATTCCCAACATTCAAGATTAAGCGCGATGTTAAAGACATTGATGATTTTAAATTTGAAGACTTTGAAGTCATTGATTACAAACCTCACCCGAAGATAAAGATGGAGATGGCTGTATAGATCGCAGTGGAAATGGAAGAACATAGTCACACCCTCTAGAGTATTTTTGAAAGAAATCGTGCACACAAACCTTTGCCGCCTCCCAAAAATATGCATGTACTGGTATATTATATGAAACCCTCTCAACATTGTGAGGATAATAGTACAGTTGCGAATCATTGGCTTTCACTTGACATATTTCCTGTCTCATGCAGAGTTTTCATCAGCTCAATGTTGTACCCAGAGCCTGCGTTCTTATGGGAAGCACGGGTGGCGTAGTGGTTTGTTCCTTGCCTCTCACCAATGTGACCCGGGTTCAAGCCCGCTGAGCTCAGTATCATGTGAGTTGAGTTTGTTGGTTCTCTCCTGTGCTTCAAGGGTTTTTCTCCGGGTACTCTGGTTTTCCTCCCTCCATAAAAATCATCTTCTAAATTCCAATTCAATCTGGCGTCGAACACCTTGGTCATGAGCCTCTGGCTTGGGAAAATGAGCAATCACTCCCTGTGTTATCGACGTAAAATATATTTGCATTTGCATGGCCTGTGGCAAAGAACAAGGGCTCATCCATGAACCATTTTATGACACATGTCTAATATCAGAGGTCTAAGAAATCTCTTGAACACATGCGTACAAATGCCTGAATTCCAAGAAATCCTGGTCTCAAAAAATGAATTGTACCAGAGCCCTCATTCTTTGCTGCAGGCCATGAGAAACATGGGCTCTTGGTACAAGATTATCATCAGCTGAATCATAAGTTTTCAATAGAATTTTTTACAATAACTTACGAATTTCTCGCATGCTGATTGGTTCATTTTCATCATCAATAAGTGGACAGACACATAAATGGCATCAGCGAGCATTCCGTTGGTTGTTTTGATCGTTCAAAGATGAGACTTTTTACCTGTTTTTTCCTTCGGTTTTGTTATTGTAAAAAACAAATTGACAGCAGATTTTAATGTGTCTGTCCTCTTATTGACGATAAATTGCATCATCACATTGTCAAAGTAGTATGCGGATCCACTCGGCTACGCCTCAATGACAATGTGATGATGCAATTTATCGTCAATAAGAGGACAGACACAAAAATCTGCTGTCAAGTTGTTAACTTTCCGGCTGACAGCACATCCTGGTCAGTGTTCCAACACGATTTGGAGCATATTGTAGTGTGCATACCCTTGGGTATGATTTCAAAATGTGTTCACTTTACAAATATTTATTTGCATATTTTATAAGCTGCGTGAAAGTGAGGCTAATTATGATATTTTTTATTAGGGAGGACAAATAGTACAATTAACTTGTGTATATACTGGTGATTATTGTTTGATTCTTTATATAATCACCACATCAATAGCAGCATGTACATAAAGGCACATTCCTAAATCTATAAATTTAAATACTCTGCATAAACTGCTGTAGAAATCGAAGTCTTGCAGAATGACTTCTCGCTATCTAAAAGTCATTTTTGTCTCGTCTGAAAAAGAGCATAATATTTAAAATTATGACAGATCACTACAAAGTTTTGTGAAGATAACATATTTTAAAAGGCGTGAAAGAGACCTCATCTGCTGTGTGACAATGTTTTCCCATTCCAGACCATATCATTCCCTAGAGCATCTTTTCTTCCATGGTTGTGCACAAGGAGATTATGCACTAGTCAAAGTAAACCCCCACCCCCCCCAACCCGGGACAGGGTGGGGGAAATGTGGGGCATATGATCACA
>WUCR03028535.1:0-10485 GCA_009858155.3 Phymanthus crucifer
CCATTTTGTAAATATAGAAAAGAACAAGATGTTGTACATTACCATACACAGATACCATGGCAACGAGACCAAACAAAGGTACCCCAAATGAAAGCTAAAGGATAAATGTTTCACATGATTCATTAAAGAGTTTATAGCTATATATTGCCTAGTGATGGCAGCACAATGAAAATCTGGAAATTTTGGGTTATTTTGGGCTTAAAATGCCCCCAAAATGGCACGCCGGGTCAGCTGTCACGACTAATCGGTCATTTAGCTCCCGCGATCATCTTATTTGGTCAGCGGACTCTCAATGAAAACAAAATGGCGTCAAGAACTCGAAGCTTTACAGTGGATGAAGTTTTGGATTTAGTTTTCGCTTCTGAAGATAATGTTCCTGTTGATGAAGGGCCCCCAATCCTTTCAGAAGTGGTCACCAGCTCTGTAGAGGCATTTCGGCCTTTGAGTGACTCTCTCCATGGCTCATTTGGAGAGTTTCGTCGCGAAGCCATGCTCCTGCTAGAGGAGCTATATAAAAAACACGAGGGAAGAAGTCGCAACGAAGCTTCGTTTATATTAAAGAAACATGTTCCGCTTGGGCCAATAATTTCGAAGGAGGTCAATTTGTGGCTAAGGATGGTACAAAGGAGAATGTCTGCATCACCAAGAGCAAGAAATCCATGGTATATCGAGTTCGAAAGAGGTTTACCAAAGGAAATATTCGACACGATACGAGAAGTTGTTACCTCATCCCCTTCTGGTTTTGGATTTCAGTCCGAGAGCTTGTCTGTGATCAAATTTACCCACAAAAATAGACTTATAAGAGACTTACACAAGCTTACTGGTGCTGCAAAGAGTGAATTGAAGGGTCAATTGCATAAAGGCTTTAAAGGAAAACGATTTGGTTGTACAGCTGAGATTGTGCTTACTAATGATAAACCATTTATCATACAGTATGATGACAAAAAAATGCATGTTCGTTTGCAGTGTCATTATGGCTTCTGGAACGAGCTTGGATATAGCTTCCATGAATGACTTCTAATGAAGAAACTGTGGAGGCCTGTAGGGTTCAGTTGTATAATAATAATATTTATGTTTTTTCCCCGCCAATCAGGGATTATCCCAAAATAAATGCTGCTTTTCCTGTAGCTCGTTTACGGGGC
Source organism: Phymanthus crucifer (assembly GCA_009858155.3). Classification (NCBI taxonomy): domain Eukaryota; kingdom Metazoa; phylum Cnidaria; class Anthozoa; order Actiniaria; family Phymanthidae; genus Phymanthus; species Phymanthus crucifer. The sequence continues at coordinate 1,143 of WUCR03028535.1, forward strand.
AAGATAATCACAACACTGATATGGACTGAATTGGCTATGGGCAACTTCCCATAGCCGATTTATTGCCAACGAGCAACCGAGGCCAAGAGGCCGAGGTTGCGAGGCGGCAGCATTATAGAGCCGTGTGCATGAGCTGCAGGGAGAAAGAATCTCGATTTCCGCGTAACCATAAATAACAAAAGAATGTTGTCATCCAATCAGAAGTATTTTGTTGTCCAATCAGAATGTCAGTTATAAGGGTCTTTAGGTGAACATGCGAGGACAACAACCAATGAGAAGAAGTATTAAAATGACGTTCAACCAATCAGAGCTCCTGTTCTTCTATGCTTGTGAGCCTTCACACAACCTCGTGGCCCGAGCTGTGTCAAAATACTCACTTCCAAACATTTTCAAGACTGGAGTTGTTGGGGCGAAAGGTGAGTTTAACGACCTATTCTTTGCTGTGTTTTGCTTTTATTTATTACCAGATACGAGCTGCACTCCTTTCAAGTGTTCTTGTGAACGATAGTGCGTTTTAAAAAAGATAACAGATGGCGAATATTTGCGGACACTTCATCCCCAAAACGACCGGCATCGCACGAGTTGTTGTGATGAACCGTCCTTGGTTGAACAGTGACACAAACAATTGAATATTGTTTTCGAGTCAACAGTTTACAAATCATATCGGCCAGCGAGCCAACCAGTCGAGCAAACAGCTGAAATCGGCCAACGAGCCAAACAGTCGAGCAAAGAGCTCAAATCGGCAAGCGAGCCAAACAACACAACAGAGCGAAGAGCTCACCACAAATCGACCAGAAAACGAAAACAGTTCAATCTTGAGTACACAAAGAAAGCAAAATATTAAAACGAACACTCTCAGGCCAGTGAACCAAATCAAATTAAACAAGTCTACTTCTTGCTGTTTACTTCCAAACTACACTACAGTACCAGACAGAGATCTACTTGCCCCAAGGTTCAAAGTCCACTTGACCGTAAGTGCGCTCGTACTCTGGCTGCAAAGCTACAAAATGTTGTTCTTGCGTATTAAACTTATATTCCTCATTCTGTGTTTCTTACATAATCATAATCGATCTAACTATATCCATCACTGTGATTTAAAATGTTCAAATGGATATGCAAAAGTCACCGTTGCCTTTGTCATATTTAGAGGTAGATTTTTATCAAGGAGAATACCTTACCCTTCAGGTGGAAGTTTTAATCCCTTTGTCATTTCAAACAAGGAGACTCATATTGTTAACGGGAATATCAACGATACAGACAATGCTGAACTGTCAAAGCAAAGCACACGTGTCCTCCTAATTGACAACAGTAACTCTGATGGAATAGTGGAAAGGATTCATTTTCAAAATTACTGTTTGGCACATTTTGCGAAATTTTCGTGTGCAGTTGATTGTTTCCTTGAGCTGTGTTATGCCCTATTTTGGAATCACCTTCATAGTATTATTCGGAATGAGTTTTTTGACATAATATATGAGTCGTGTAATGCAAGACAAAACTTAGGCGCCATAGACATTGCCAGAGAGCCTGTCTGGGTTTCAATCAGAAACCGTTGTCCTTCATTTACTGGAATGACTGCAGATGCTGTTTTTAGTGATATTTTCACTCTTACAACTTTTGGCAATTTTAGTGACGACTTAAAGTCACTGTTTCTTATCCAGCAAAAAAGTCAGTCAAGCTGTTCATTTTGCACCAACCAGATAACTAAGACTGCAGAAATATTTGTGCTCTACATATCTAACCCAAACTTGAGACCCACAAATTTTGAAAGTCTTATTTCAGAAATTGTTCTACCAAGCACAAGGGCTCCTTATTGTGATATGTGTGAAAGACAGTCTGGTAATGTTGCTACTTTGCAACATTTTGTTAAAATGCCAAAGTTTTTGATGATTGAATTATCACCAAATTCTATAAATCACATCCAATTTCCAATAAGAATACATGTAATACGTAGTTTCTATTCATTAAAAGCTGTTGTGCGTTGTGCAAGCCACCATTTCACTGTAGCCATAAGAGTAGAAACATCATGGTTATATTATGATGATATGTGTGCAACAGTTATAGAATATAGTAATTTTCAAGATCTGTTGCGAGCATTTACCAATGGTTGGTTTTTTGCTGTCTACGAGAAATCTAGCTTGCAATCAATTGGTCATGTTTGTGAAATAGCTAGGCCATTTTCATATACAGAACAAACATGTGCAAAATTGTGTAATGGAGCACCACATTTGTCAGTGCATTCAGATACACATTGTCAGGTTGAAAGCCCTCCCTTAGTGAGGAATGATTCAAGTAAGAGTGTCAAAGTAATAGCAAGTGAAAGTCGAAAAACGTACATGAAGGAATACATAAGGATTAGGAATGATAATGAAACTGACAACGAGAAAGTTGAACGTCTAAAAAACCAAAATGCATATATGAAGGATTACATGAAGAGAAGAAAGGAAAAAAATGATGAAAGTGAAATGCTTTACAAGAAACGCAAAAGAGCTGAGTATATGAAAGAATACAGAAAGCGAAGGAAAGTAGATGGCATACAAAATGTTAGTCATTCAGATAATGATATTGAAAGGCAAAGTAACTCTTTCTCTGCAGGTAGTTCAGAGAATAAAAAAATGCACTATGCTCCAAACAAGGAACTGTTTTTGTCTGAATTTGATATTGTAAACAATGGACCTATCCATGACCAAAAATGGGCAATTAAGAACATGCATGATTTTCATAACTCATTAAAGTTCAAAATTTACCAATGTCAAATTTGTCTTGAAGGATGGCCTTTGTCCACTAAATCCAAAACAAAAGAGGAGTATATATGCTCAAGATGTCTTCGTGACAAAAATACTGTGAGAAAATTTTCAATTGAAAATAATATGATACCCTCACAAGTACCAATTGAATTGCAAGGACTTACTCAATTAGAAGAAATGTTGATAGCGCGAGTTTTTCCAGTAATATCTGTTTATACAAAACCTGGTGGACAAAAGGCATACAAAGGTCACTGTATCAATTTTTCTCAAGACATCCAGGAACTAGCAGACTCATTGCCTAGGTACCCTAAGGAGCTGCCAGTAATCTTAGTCTCTGTTAAAGGTAAAGATAATATTTATAAAGACCTCACAGTAAGACGACAGATGGTGAGCTGTGCTCTCCATTGGCTGGTTAAACATAATCCTCTTTATAAAGATATCACCATAGATTATGATTGTTTACATTCCTTGCCAACTGAAGGAATTCCATCTGAGTTACCTCAAATTAATGTTAGTGAAAATTGTCAAGACCACATAATTGACCCTGACAGAGGTCCACTTGATGTAGATGAGATACCAATGAATGAAAACATAGAATTAAGTAGTACAATTCTTAACCCAATAAACCTGAAGCCACAGAAGCAACTAATAACAGATGAGCTACTACAGAATAAAAAAATGAGCTGGCCTTCTCAAAATTCTTGCCCCCTCAATGAATTTAAGATTGAATATCTTGCAACTATGGCTTTTCCTTCTCTCTTCCCAGATGCAAAAGGCGACCCTACAAACAGTGCACTTAAGCGAAATCTTACCCTAGGAGAAAAAATTAAGCATTTGATAAAATTTGCCGAATATTCTGAAGGAAAATGGGTCTATAGGTTTGCTAGCCATCCTCGATTTGCGTACTGGGCATTTAACATGATTCAAAGACATAGACTTCTTAGTCAAGGAAGTATTTTTCTAAAACAAAATCCTGGTGAAGCAAAGCTTACTGTAGAACAACTTCAACAAATGCTCAAGTCGAACAACCATTCAACACTTATGTCTAAACTATCGCATTATGCAAAAAATGTAACAGGAAGTAACAGCTACTGGCACAAAGCAAAAGAGGATTTACGTGCAACCATTGCACAAGTTGGCCCCCCAACAATATTTTTTACTCTGTCTTGTGCAGAATACCACTGGCCTGAATTCCATGGTCTAATTGATGATTCACATGGTGAAAAGTTGTTGCCAGAGATGAGACAGCAACATGTTTTTGACAATCCACACCTGTTGGACTGGCTATTTACTGAACGAACTGATAAATTTGTTAAATCATGGTTGAAAAATTCATTGGGAGCAACTTGGCATTGGTACAGGTATGAATATGCTGTTCAGAGGGGATCTATTCATTGCCATGGAGTTGCTAAACTGCAGAATGACCCAGGCCTTTGTGAACTTACTGAGGTAGCACTGCAAGGCTTTTTGGCATCAAAATTCATCAAGGAAAATCTTGACCTTTCCCATGAGAAACTGAAAGAATTGCAAAACAAAATAAAAGAGGGAGAAAATGCAGAGTATATTGTTTGTAAATATGTTGACTTCCTACTCTCAACTTGGAATCCCTGCTCTCCAGATGAAGGCTGGTCTAAGCCAGATTCTCATCCCTGTCAAACATCATATCTTTCCTTAAAAACCAATGAGATAGAAAAGGACTATGTTGACCTATTAAATTCTGTACAAAGGCATACAACATGTAGTACTAAATATTGCTTAAGACAGAAAGACAATTCAGAATTAAAATGCAGATTTAAATTTCCATTTGATGACTGTGCTAAAACAAGGATTGATTTTGAATCTGTACATTCCAAATCAGGCGAGTCAAAGTACAAAGCAGTTGTTGTCACTAAACGAAATGATTCCCGACTAAACCGTCACCAGCCATTGCAGCTACAAGGATGGCGTGCAAATTGTGATATTCAGATTGTTGTGGACTACCAAGCATGTCCAGAGTACCTTGTGAAGTATGCCTCAAAAGGAGAAAAAGCATCTTCTGTCCTTAATAATGCTTTTACTGATGTTGTGCAAAAGCTTACTGATACAAGTGACATTCCTAGCACATTTAAGCAAATTATGATTAAATCTGTTGGACAAAGAGACTACTCAATCCAAGAAGTTATATCATTTACTCTCACTTAAATGTGTAAGCTCATCTTATGATGTCATAACAGCATCTCTTGATGGGTCAAGAAGAATTCAAATAGCAAAAAATAAAGACTTTTGTACTGCTCCATCCTTGCTTGATAACTATGCTGTAAGAGAGAAGTATAAAAAATCTGTTCCAGATATAATGAATTATAACTTTATACGATTTGTATCCTCCTTTAAACAAATAGGCTCAAAACTAGAAAAGAGGAAGCATCCGGTGATTGTTAAAACATATCCAAAATATTCATCAAATCCTCAGAATAAACACTATGGCTTGTTTTGTAAATTTGAATTGATAAAATATAAACCCTGGCAAGATACACCAGACACTGCTTGGCATAATGGCAAACAATGCGATGAAACATTTAAGACTTGTTGGATGAATTTTCTATGTAGTGATACAGGCAAAAAATTGGTCCCTGACTGGGAACTTAAACTACAGACTCTGAAGGCATCTATCAAACTAGACACTGACAATATACTTATAGATGAACAAGAAGTTCAAGAAGAAAAGGAAGAATGGATGTTGATGTCTGAATTGAGCATTCACAATATTACCAATGATTTGCACAGTGTCTCAGTTCCTGATGATTATTGGCACAGCGTCAATGAGATGTTTGATGAATCTGAACTTAATTCGGCTGCATCATGGTTGAGTAATCAGAAATCTATTAATCATCCTCAGTGGGGCATGGCAACAAGATTAGTAGATGTGTCATCCTTTAGTTTTCATCAAGAAATAGCTTATAATCTGGTTCACCAACACTTTCAGGGCAAAATCAAAGGGCCTCTGCATCTCCTTGTTAAAGGCATTGCAGGATCAGGAAAGAGCTATGTTATTGATGCTATTAGAAATTTACTTCAAGGGAAATGCCAAGTATTAGCTTATACTGGAAAGGCTTCTTTCAATATTAATGGTTTAACATTACATTCTTTCCTAAAATTGCCAATTGGTTCTAAAAGGCTCATGGAATTAAAAGGAGTAGCACTTCAGCAGTTGCAAAATAATCTTGAAAAAGTTCAATATATGATCATAGATGAGTATTCCTTTGTGGGACAAAGTTTGCTTGGCTGGATAGACTCGAGATGTCGCCAAGCAACAGGCTGTGTTGACAAGCCCTTTGGTGGTCTTTCTGTAGTTCTTGTGGGTGATATTGCACAGTTGCCACCTGTTGGTGATAAGCCACTTTACCACACAATGCCCAAATCAGAAAAGCAAATCCAAGGTCACCTTATGTATCAGCAGTTTAAACAAGTTATTGGATTATTAGTCAATCACAGAGTGAATGGTAACAACACATCCCAGTGCCTTTTCAGAGATCTTCTTCTTAGAGCACGAAATGGTGAATCAACAACAGCTGACTGGCAGACTTTATTATCAAGAACACCTCAGCAGATTCCAAATCTCATTGAATTTGAATCAACAGCAATAAGGCTATGTTACCTTAAATCAAAAGTCGTAGACATAAACATGGCAAGGTTAAAATCACTTAATCATCCAACAGCAACAGTAAAAGCAAGACATTCTGGTGGTGCTCATACACTTAGTGCTGATGAAATGGGTGGACTTGAGCCTGTAGTTTACTTAGCAAAAGAAGCTAGAGTTATGCTCACAATGAATATTTGGACCAAAGTTGGGCTTTGTAATGGGGCTCTAGGAACAATTATAGACTTTATATATGCAGAAGGACAAAAGCCTCCAGCCCTACCAGTGTGTGTTCTTGTTCAGTTTGATGAAGGTTACTGTGGCCCATCTTTCTCTACCAAAATACCGCGATGTGTTCCTGTTTGTTCTGTAACAATAACCTCTACTAACTTAGCAGGGAAATGTGAAAGGCAGCAATTACCACTGAGACTAGCATGGGCAATGACTATTCATAAAAGTCAGGGCTTGACTCTAAAAAAGGCCTGGGTTGATCTAGGTGATTCAGAGAAAACCTCTGGCATGACATATGTTGCTCTTAGTAGAGTTAAAAAACTAGAAGATCTTGTTGTAGAACCTATGACATTAGAACGACTACAGGCAGCAAAAAAGTCTCCAAATTTAAAGTATAGATTACAAGAAGAAGAAAGGCTTAACAATCTTGCTACATTAACTTTTCAAAGCTTGCAAAAGAACAAGGTAGAATGTGGCTCGAATTAACTTACATGTAGATAAACAAAACAATTAAGCTTATTGTTGATTTCTATTTTGAATTAAGATATGTATGTATGTATTTATTTTTTCAGTAGAAAATGGCTGAAAGGCAAGCACCAGAATATGGTAAGTTTCTATTTTTTTTTTAATCTTACCACACATGTATCCACTGAACTGAATTTTGCCATGTGCCCCTTTGGGTTCTTGGCATAGCATGCTACTCTCCTCTTGCTGCGATCAATCGCAGGTTAAGGTTAGTATCGATTGAAGAGAACCAAGATACATTTTCTTGAAATTTAGTTTGATTTGGATTTGAAGGTTTTCAAATTCTAGGTTTGAGAATCTTTTCTTGTGTTCTCACTATTATATAAGAAAGTAATTTAATAGACAAACAAAGAGATAACAGCAGTCTTAAGGTTAGGTAATAGCATAGAAACCTCAACGCCTATAGTAAAAATTAGTAAAAGTAACATTTTTTTTTCTACCATAGGAAATCAACTTGGGTTCATTCACAACCTTAGCCCTGTGAAGTGCTCGCCAAAAACCAAAGCTAATTGGTTTGATTTCGACCTGCAAACCAGCCCTAGCAAGGTGCGACGTGTAGTGGGCTTTAACATTAAAAGTCACTCAATTTTAAAGCAACATGAGGAATCCAAATCTGCGGTCTTCTTGACAAACACGAAAGAAAACAACAATAGCAAGGACATCATCTTTAATCAACAGTCAGATGTTAGGGTTGCCCCTACCTTTGACATTGACTTTAATTATGATGCCAATGTTGCACCGTCTGCTGTTAAAACCTTGCCTCAGACTGCCAAGACAATAACTCTTGATCAACTTCCCACTTTGAAGTATAATCAAGCTGTAGATGTCACAGGAACAATTTCTCTTGGAACCCAAGAACCAAAAGAAATAACCCTGAAACCCTCCAACACACCTATGCTGGTTAAAGAGGATTGCATAATTGAGGATGGCACAGGTACAGCTGCCATCCACTTGTGGGACAGCCTAATTGACAAAGTAAAGAATGGCACAACATATGAATTCAAGAACCTCAAGGTTAAAATGTTTCAGGGAAACACACACTTGTCATCAACCAGTTCCACAACAATCAAAGAAGCAGATGAGCAGTTGCAAGATTTGCGTGGTCCACAATTGCTTGAAAATCCTGAAAAAGAGGGAAGAGCAAACAAATTCAAGTTTGTGAACAAACTAAGTGTATTCATTCCTTGCCAAGCATGCAAGAGAAAAATCAGTGAAACCTGTAATGAAAAATATGTCAAGTGCAAAAATTGTGGTGTACGCCAAAGACAAGAAGACTGCAAAAGAGAGGCATCAGTTCAACTCAAAGTGAAGTTAGATGAGAATGAAGTGTGGCTCACAGCTTTTACAGAGGTGATAGAATCTCTTCTGGCAGTGTCAAATGATATTTCGCTGCTAAGCACTTCAGAGTCTATTGAAGAGAAACTTCTGGACTTACAAGATATTCATTTCAAGTACAACAGCACCAAAAATGTTATCATTGAGGTTATCTCAGTTTCAGATTAACTCAGTTAAGGGTAATTGCGGTAGTGCCCAGTACCGTTTTAGAAACATGTTTTGTTAGAGACTCGGATGTTAGAAATTTGCTCTTCCGTTGGTCAGTCATTCAACCTAATGTGAACACTGACTTTAGCTACAAAATGATTATTGGAGTCATTGAACTCAAGTATATTCGTTTGCATAGCAATCTTAGATTTCCTAAATAGGTATTATTCAGGATTGAAATTGAAGAGTCTTAGGATAAGACTCCTCATATTGAACAAGTTGAGTAACATTATAAGGCTTTTAAAAAAACATACTCACTGCCACAGTCAAACACTCAGGTGTTGGCAATGTTTATATGTTTACTGCTGTCAAACTCATGCGTTATAAATACAAGTAACAAAGCTCCTTACTTGACTTTTTGTATTCATTTATTTTTTAAACTCTTACAATCTTGGAAAATTGCAAACAAATATTTAGAAAAGGTGATGGTGTTTTGTAATTTAAAAATGACTTTCTAATATGTGTCCTCGCATTCTCATCACCCCCCCCCCCCAAAAAAAAATGCTTAGGAGGCTAAATACATTTTAGAATGAAACAGAAAAAAAAGACCTCCCACTTTCAAGTAAATTTGGGTTTTCGTTGGCACTTAGCGAGAGCTACTACTAGTAAAATTTTTTAACTAATGAAACTGAGTTAACTGATAACAGTTCATATTTAAACTTGCCCCAGTAAAGGTGAGGGCCAA
>WUCR03028586.1:0-10485 GCA_009858155.3 Phymanthus crucifer
AGGAGTTGTCAGAGATAGCAGAACGTAAGTTAGATCTAGGCAGAGAGCTGGTCATTGCAGGTGGTTACAGAGATGGAAACCTCGTTGTCTCTGTAAAGAGGGGTCAAGTTGGCTTTATGCCATCCCTGAACTCGGACCACGAGGAGGCTGATACGCGAATGCTTCTACATGCTAGTCAAGCCATTAGCAGTCTTCAAGCAAAGCGAATAATTCTACAGTCACCCGATACCGATGTGCTTGTGCTGGCAATCTCTCACTGTAGTGCAATTGGCGCTGACGAGCTGTGGCTGAAGACCGGAGTGAAAGATCGTCTCAGATTCATCCCAGTCCACAAGATAGCCGATGTTCTTGGTCATCCTATGTGTAAAGCCTTACCAGCCTTCCATGCCATAACAGGCTGTGATTCCACCAGCGCCCTTGCAGGTATCGGCAAGAAAAGGGCATGGAAACAGTTGGTATCTAGTTTTCAGCACCAAGAGCATCTTGGTAATCTCGGCCAAGCACCTCATGTTGATGAAGAGAATGCAAGAGGTATTGAGGGCTTCATCTGCTCTCTATACGTATCTTCAACCCTTAGAATGCCAGACACGGCAGATGAAGCACGCTATCTGATGTTCTGCCAGAAATCCCAAAGTAACACGACGTTGCCTCCTACATCCGATAGCCTGCACCAACACATTAAGCGTGCTAACTTTCAAACATTCATTTGGAGGAAAGCCCTTACTGCACAACAACAACTGCCTTCTGCCGACGGTCGTGGTTGGAAAGCGGGGGACGATGGAAACCTTTTCCCAGTACTAATGACCAAGCAGTCAGCCCCTGCTTCAATCCTAGAGTTGACTAAATGCACATGTGGCAAGTCCAGGTGCAAAACAAACTGCTCCTGCAGTAACATTGGCCTGTCTTGCACCGAGTTATGCCGATGCATGGCTAAGCTCGATGCTTGCGAGAATCCTTCTAGTTTCACAGTCTATGGTTATGAAAGTGATTCGGAGGAGGACTAGAGTTCTTTTTTAACACAATTTAATGTATTAAGTTTACGAAAACATATTGACATTGTAACAAACTCATAAATTCGTCATCGCTAATCACCACCACAAAGTAAAGCTCGATGGAGGTAGAAGTGAAAGCTTGTGAAAGTGCTTTTGGCAGTCACTATGCACTAGCACAGTTTTAACCAGTTCAAAATAGTTGGGTTGATTGACTAGGAAAGAAAACCTGAAGAGCAGAAAAATCCCTCGGAGTAAGAAAGAGAACCAACCAACTCAACTCAGCAAAGTTGTCGCACTACAAAATGTACTGAGACAAGTTCTAAGACAATGCACCAGCATTTGGGGTTTGAAGAGTAGCAAGACCTCAGTTTTGATTGTCTCGTCCTAAACAAATATGAAAACAAGAACCACATCTCACGTCAGCCAACTGAATGAATACTTTGTCTCAATGAGAAAAGATTAACTTAAACCAATAGACTAATTGCCTTTGGTCACGTGACTCTCGCTAATGACGTTAGCAATGTACGCAGTCACTACATCGTGAATTTTGAAATGTCTAGATAGACCGATCTGATAATTTTTGTTCGAGGATATTTTCTCCACAAGAGCTACTTCTCCAATTGCAGCAATGAACTGCATTGTAAACCATAACGATGTCGCATGTTTGAGAAGAATTATAGCTCCAAAAAAAGATGACGCTTTTCTACGAATATGAAACTTGACAGGGAAACATGCAAGAACCTGGAAAGGTATTTATTTGTTAAAATTTATCAAAATTTTGCAACTTCATAGAGTTTCGCATTACAGAAAGGGTAAGTTAATAGACCGGAAGTGAACATTTCGTTTTTAAGTCACGTGACATGTCACGTCACGTGATAAGTGAAATAACTTTGAAGTTCACGACATAGTTTATTAATATAAATAATTTAACAAAGTTTCAATAGCATTTCACCCTTTTTTACAGGGCTGCAAAGCTGAAAACGACCTAAGCCTCGTTTTCATGGCCACTTCCGGTGTCTATCAAAAACATGGCCTTAACTCAAAACTGATACCACAATTCAATTGTACAAACTACATAGCGATAATCTACAGTCTTCCATCTGTCAGAATCGGTGGTCAGTATTTGTCTGTAGCGTCAGTTGAACGAAACCATTTTTTCCGGGGGTCAGCTCCCCGACTAAATATCAAGGCAGTTTTTTTCCAAAATTTTTGTTGGAAATATTTTTCATTCTTTCTTTTCTAATGTTTGTTCCTAACTTTGAAAACCTGGCCATTGATGGTTTCCTTGATATGTAGGCTATATTTCAAGTATGTAAGGCTAGAAACATTTGATAATGGTTTGTTTATGTTATGTTTATAAATCATGAAAAATGAAAAAAAGTCTCATCTGTTTTCAAAATTCTCCGGACGCGAATCGATGACTTTCATTGTGTTATCCTTCTATCACATGCTTCCTGACATGCCTTTCTGCGCCAGATAATGTGTCTCCTTAGTATTTATTAGAATGCAAATGAGTAAACATTGACTCGCCGACACCACTAGCAATTACATGCTATTCTACGAGGTTTCTCAAGCGAATCAGAACGAGCTCACAACTGGCGGCATATCCATACGACTGCTCCACAAGTTTAGATAAAGTGCATTGAATTGTCACTAGTCAACGCGAGCAGAACAAAAATATCTTCTTGGAGAAATAATTTCAACATGTATATTATAGTCACGGTGATTTATCTGTGTTTCATCAGCACGTGTACCTCGTATATCTGGGAGAAAAGCTATTATGAAGACCCATACAAGCGTAAGTGCCAACATTTTATCTTTGTAGCTAATCTTCGACTCTCCTCTGGAACTTTCACACTCAAGACCTGTGCAGTGTTTGAAGGATTACACAACACGCTTTGACGTAGTTTCGAGGGTTTTTAATCGACCTTTATAAAGTTTTTTGCTTAGTTACTACTAAGTTTCTAAAGAAGGTGATGGAACCGCTTTATTTGTAATTTGGATGAAAATAATGTTTCGAATCCAACATCAATTTAGAATAACGAAACTTATACAGTTTTGGCAATCCTTCTTTGGTTGATTCTGCCAAGCCGATTTTCTACATGAAAACTATTAATCTCGATCAGTGATTTTTTTTAACTCAGTGCATCGACACGTTGTGGGTTAGGGTTAGGGTTAGATTTGTTATCGACAGAGAAGTTAAAAACGTCGTCATTTCTAAAATCATTTGTAATTTTTTCTTCCTTGATTTTCGGTTATTTTCCACTTCTAGTTTTGTTTCTCGTTACTCTACTGTTAGCTACTGTAAATCTAATATAAAGCACAGATCAGGCGTGGACCCCAAACGCCTGCTTAAATTCACACAATCATAACTACAAACAAATTTAATGAAACGAAAATAAGATGAATTGATTTGTTTTGTTATGATAAAAGTAGGCCGTCAAGACCATGGCCAAGCCATCTGATCAGTACTTTGGATCGCAAGGGAAAGGAATGTTTCTTACTGACATCAGCTTTCTGAATGGATTTTTCTGATGAACTGTCAATAGTTTGCACTAAGGGGACCAACTGAGAACATTCTTCATCAAATAATTTAATTTACAGATTTTATTATCACTGTAGATTTTTTGCAAAACTTAACTTGGAATCAGCTTGTTGATCACTTATGAAAATACGTCCAGTGACTCTCTAGAATATATGTAGATCCTAATTTAATTTTAACAACGACAAGAAATGTTTCTTTACAGCCGGAGTTCATAATGAAACAGCTTGCCAAAGCCATGTCTAAGACAGAATTTTATTAGCATTTCAAATTTTGAAGGTTAAACAAAGGTTAAAGTAAAGACTTGAATTCCTCAAACAAGCGCAGAAACAGGCAATACAGATAGAGAGCTAGCTGTCTCGACAGAGATTCGCCTTTATTTGCTTGCTGCTCAGTTAGACGTGTGGATTCACGGCGCTGGATATTCTAATAACATTCTAAACACGTTCTTAAATGGCGTGTGAAATTGTCAATAAAAGGCCTTTGCTATGATTATCAAGCAGCAGTACTTTTGTTCGTGCATCAACTCATGCATGGCTGTTCTATTTTACTTTAGGATGACGATCACAGCTGTTAGAGTAGAACTACTGCACGTAATCAAACATTAGTTTATCTCGTTTATCCCTGCTAGGTCCAAGTTTATTAGGTTCGCATGTACTGATGGGGAGCTCACTGGTCCAGCCGGTAGATTATTGTTTGTTTAATGTTAGATTAGAGAAACGCACCAGGAGATCCAGCATTTAATGAAGGGGACGCCACCCTAAAGGTTACCATTTGTATACACCTATTTCAAAAAACGTTGTCGGTCGGAGATCTGGAATCTGAAAACTGAGACTTAATCGAAACCTTTAGACTACTGTAAATTTAAACATCAGTTTTGTTTTTGATCGGTTGTTCACAGCAATTTGTCTAAATTTTCCACGACGTTCGAGGGTCTTTGAGCACAGCTTGAACTGACGACTTATTGTCTCAGATTCCAGATTTCAGATCGCCGACCGACAACGATTATTTAGGTGTAAACATCCCACGTATTGCCAGTAGTACCTGTTTCTTTCCATACAACTTTAGAATTAAATCTTAGCATAACAAACGCTACTCCAGCATATATATCTGTAATCTAATAACTTCTTTTATCCACCAGAGTACCAACTCATTCCTCCAGTTTCCACCACCTCACAAAAGTTTGCGAGCAATTTCATGGGGCTGCGTACTTCAAGCGGGAGGACCAGAAGAGGCCGAAATCGAGGCAAGGTAGGACCAATAATTTAGGCAGCATCATTACAAATCCTGTGTACACTTCAATTTCACGTCAAGAAAACTGGCTTTTGAATTTAGAAAGCAGAACTTCTGTCAAAGAAGTTCCATGGCTGGTTCATACGCCTACTACAGCTGTATGGCCTTTCCATTTCTTCGGTTGCTATATATGTGTGTTTTTGTAGTTCCACAAAAAATATCGCATGACATGAGAGCTCTTTGCATAAACTTGGAAATCATGCAATAAATTTTTCTAGTAGAGTGGAAAGGAAGTGATGGAAAGGACAAGTTGTCATGATATAATTCAAACAACTCGATGTTTATCTTTCACATCAAAGTCACGCGCGACAATCGAACTGCGTATTTCGGCCTTAATATTATCACCCCATTGTTCATTTTTTAGCCTAGTAACGTCATCTTTGTCCTGGACTCATCATCTTCAGTAGGGAGAAGGCATTTCCTACACGAGCTGAAAGCAATACATGCTATGGTAGCCAAATCAAGAGACAATGATCGTTATGCTATCGTCGTTTTCTCCACCGATGCTTCCGTCCAAATGAATTTTGTAGAAAAATGGACAACACTGAAGAAGCTACGAAACGTGCGCTACATTCCTGGAAAAACTAATATCCAGAAGGGACTCTTACTAGCAAGGGAATTGTTTCTAGATCCTGATTCCAATATGACGAAAAATGCAGAAAATAAGGTCAGAAAATGGAGCAATTCGCCAGCTGCAACAACGAGCAAGAGCTTGGGCCGAATAATGACCGCAAAGCACGCATGGATGACCATGGCGTCTTGAACACAAATCAACTTAAAATAATGTTATTTATAACTAAAGATGATATCACTGGAGCCAAAATACCTCGAAAATCTTTAGAACATTGTAGAATATGGCGGATGTGTCCAGCCAAACAATATACGCATGCTTTGCGGTCACAATTCGGCCCAATTGGTTTAGGGCTCATTGTGTTTTATGATCCATTACAACCAACAAGTCTCACAGTCTGCAGGTGATCATGATAATGAAGATGATGGTGGTGATGGGCGTGGGTTTTATGGGAGTGAGTGTGATGATTTGATTGATAAAGATGACGTATGCTTGCTTTGATGACACTCTGGTGCCGTTGGGTGAAGACGGACAAATATATCTAACGGTCGTTAAAAGGTATCCAGTGTATAGGATTTTTAATGCATCCTATCTGCTGGATAAGGATTGATCCGATGGATACTTTCAACCTTTGTAATACTGGTCCCTGATGCAACGGGGCTTGGTATAGTCATCTGCCATTGGTTCTATCATCTAGTAACTATGGTTCTATATATTTTAACACCAAGCAATCTAATGAGTGATATAATTGGATAACTGATATTGTTATGCTGCGGTGGTATGATAGTGTAAACTAGACTTCCAGAGCTAATGACCCTAATGGCCCCCAGTACATATTGCAAATATTTGGTAACCACTTTATGCGTAGAACTTTCTTTCTTGGAAAACAAAACTGTAATGTTTGAATACACGAAATATGTAAACAATGGATACAAGAAAGCATAACTATGATGAATAACAACCCGTGCATTCAAACCCAATATTCATTTTACAGCTAATATACGTCAGGCGTGACCAGTAGATCCGAGACTTCGGTAGTTTTGAAGACTTCATAATTACAATTCAAATCTCCGATCAAAAGTTCCGATGTTCCAACAAAAATTCAGTTAAATAATTGTGAAATATTTTCCAAAAGAACTCTGTTTCCAACCACTTCATGAAGTTTCAGCTCGGCAAAATATGTGTTCTTGAAGTGAAAATAATTTGAATTTCCTGACTTTCGGTGCCAAGATTTTGAATTTCAAATGAAGTCTTTAAAACCACATTCGAAGTCTGGGATCCACTGGTCACACCTGACGTAAATTACTCAGGTGTATTA
Organism: Phymanthus crucifer; assembly: GCA_009858155.3. Taxonomy (NCBI): domain Eukaryota; kingdom Metazoa; phylum Cnidaria; class Anthozoa; order Actiniaria; family Phymanthidae; genus Phymanthus; species Phymanthus crucifer. The sequence continues at coordinate 6,717 of WUCR03028586.1, forward strand.
GGGCGTGGCAAATATGCAAAGTAGTCAAATTTTAGTTTCTTTGATAACTCGTTGAGATTTACAGTCATCGATTCCAATCATTTTGGGAAGTTGTAATAATACTTGGCCCAGAATATTTTCCAATACCAGATAATAAATTTTGGTGGCCACGTGACTTTAAGGTACGGAAAACGGTTTTTACTTAAGCTTTATTTCTCCATTTAAAATACACATCAATTTCTAGGTATCTGATGCTTATATATGAAATCGCCTTTTAATGTGGACCATCATTGTTATGAAACAAGTTATTTTAGAAAAACTGATATGCAAATTAGGTCACGTGACCCTTTTCTATAAATAACTCTTTCCATGAGATAGATTTCCCAAATTAAAAAGCTGTTTTGTAAAGATTGCGTTAAAACAAACTTGGTAAGGTGCAATTTGTCATAATAGTTAAAGTATTTGTACTCCCCATTTTTAATCAAAAATTTGGAATCAAAAATCACCCTGTTGTAAATTTTTTGACAATTAACGATTCTCATCTGTGAATAGTAAAATATTATGAATTAATTTGTTTAATCTTGAGAAAAAAAGTACCTAAGACATGATTTTATACAAATTAGCTGACAAGTCAAGCCTTAATATACCTGAGTAGCTGTAACTTTCAGAACAATGAATAGGCCGGCCCTTTGCAGCACGTCGGAATCGCAGCTGAATTTGGAGGAAAACCTATAGTCTTGCCCTCCAAATTCAGCTGCGTCCCGACGTGCTGCAAAGGACCTATTGTTTGGGCTGGGGTCGGTTGGCAATTTGGTTTAGACATTGATGGCGAGGTTGGTGGTGGTTACGCGAGGCCATTGCATACGGTGTATATTAAAAGGGAAGGAAAGAACTAGACAAAGGACGAAGAAAACTATGATGAAAGCGATATATAAAATAGGGAAGCGACGGGAAGGAAAGGGAAGTAATCGGGCAAGAGAAGAGAAAGGCAAGTGATCAGTGAAGGGAAAGAAATATGTAATGATAAACAAAGATTTTTCAAGCAGTTTTCAAACTGAATGAAAAAAAAAAAAACGAAAAAGGGAAGAAATAGGTAGAAGTTGCATGAAATAGTTAACTTTAGAAGTTTCTTTCTCCAGGTCCTCTTGATTACTGACGGACTATCGAACGTGAAACGAGAGTTAACCCTTTACCGTGCGTTCCAGTTGAAGATGATGGGGGTTCAGATCTACGTGGTGGCTGTCGGTAGATTTATGTACGGTATACCAGAAACTCTCGGCTTGGCTACTACGGCTCACAGACATCTTTTCCGACTGCGAAACATGAAGGCATTCTTCAAAGCGGCAAAGATGATCCCTGATTTGCCATTTCGATCTGCGCATCATTGAAAGGGCTCATCCATTGGCCAATACGATCTAATGGACAGTGCATATGGCTCTGTTGGACCCTGTTAGATAGTCGGATTGATCATTTTCTTGATCCACAAATTACTAAGTAACTAAGCGGGTCCGATCACAGTAACATGTGAAAACGACAACTAGAATGTAGTATAGATTTGCGTGAAAGCCGAGAGGGTTTTGTCGAACGACCCTGGGAATCAAACATAGGTCTGCGACAATTGAAGAGTCCGGCTTGTGACTGATCTCTCACACTTATTCGTCATTTATACGACGCTATTTTATTAGTTTGTAAAATACTACAATACGTCTTAATAAGAGAACATTTCCCTGGTAAGGACTAACCGGTTTCGTCGACTGTTCTGGCGAAATGTTTTTTAAAAATTGTGTACACTCTCCAGCAATTCCTACAGTTTTTCATTCACGATTGTATAAATCATTGAAATCATATGAAATGGTGGATCTCACATAAATGAAGATGAGTTGTAATTATATAATCCAAACTGTCTAAAAAGATGTTACACGTGTTACAAAAAAGACGTCATCATCGCCAGGGATGGCTAGGTCATTCCAAGAATCGTGGGTATGCAAGTACCACATAGCCTACTTGCAGCCGGAAAATTTCTTTGAAATAACCGTCTGCGAAACAGCGCCAGAATCGTTGTTCTCCGTGACCCGAAATAAGAAGCGATTTCTGATTGGCTCTCTACATTTCAAATTCTTACGCGAACTCTCATTGGTCAGGAGCTCGTTTAATCTTTTTCCGGCCTTCAGGCGTATCAGTCATCGTCACAAATGTAGTCTGATTTCGGCGCTCGACCAAGACTTTGAAGGTCAGATACGAGAACTAATCATGTACATACAAAAATTTCGGCACTCTGATTGGCTGAGAGCACCTCAATTTATTTTAAATTTGCCAAGACAGTGCAAATTTTGAAATTTCGAGTGCAAATTTTGAAATTTTGAGTGCAAAACTTGACATTTTTCAGTGCAAAACGTGAAATTGATTCTGATTGGTTGATTTCTAGCAGTTGAATGGTTTTCCGCGTAGCAACAAGAAACCACAACAATAAAAAACAAAATGGCGACTTGTTTTTCAGCTCCTTATTTGCTGTTTTTAGCTAAAAAATCAGCTCTTTTGCAGCTGTTTAGAACTAGAAATAGTTTTATATTTCATTCACACCAATTCACAAGCTTTCTTTCAAGTCACGTGTGAATAAATTAGTCAAAAAAGAAATAAATGTGTCATGAATTTTTGTATGTATATGATTAACAAATAATCGCATGATTTTGAGTGCAATTTAGAATAAATTATGACTTGTAAATTTTTCAATGATTACAAATTGCACTCAAAATCATGCGATTACCTATACAAATTTACCTTGCCTTTTATGACAAATCTGTTTTCTGGGTTAAGTTGGGTAGCGAGATACAAATCGAGTGCCAGAATATCCATACCTAGACTACTAATAAGATTATTTTGCGACAGTGTGAAGTTGTAGATTGAAAACAGATACTGTGCGGCCGGAAGAGATTAGAATGAGCTCCTGACCAATGAGAGCTCGCGTAAGAGTTTGAAATGGTGTGAGAGCCAGACAGAAATCGCCTTCGATTTAATTCGGGTCACGAAGAGGATTCTGGCGCTGTTTCGCAGACGGTTATATCAGAGAACTTTTCCGGCTGCACGCAGGCTTGTACCACTCGAATATTCAAGCTGGTCTTTAAATGGTTTGTCAACGACTCACTTTCCCTTGTTATGTAGTGATTTCAGGGTTTCTTGGATCTTGAAATGACGACCTTATGATCGCCTCTCGCCCTCTTGCTCTGACAACTTTTTGTGAAATAGATATATTTCAGTAAACTTAGTCACCTGCAAAGGTGCCAAGCTGACCAAAACGAATTATGGGTAAACATATCTTTTCAATTTCCTGACCACTTTTTACTCAATGGACTCGAGATCTTTATTTACAGTTCCATCCACGGTAAGCATTCTACAAGCTGCAATTTGCATTGAAAGACTGTTTTCTTGGAATATGAAATGTCTCCCATGATCCTTACTGGTCTTAGGTTTGCGGGTTTTTGACCTGAATGGTTTCGAGTTGTGAAAAGGGACATTGAAGCTGAGACCACAAAGATGTCCTGGGTAAAGCATCATAGGCTAATCAAGGTAACAAAGAAGTTTCTAGCTCATGAGAATGGCAAAAAATCAAATATCTAAAATGATAGTAGGATTCTAGCAGTAGTACCAGACATAGTTACTAGAGGGAGATGGTTAGGAAACCTATTGTTATGGATCTTTGTTCGCTTTTGATGTTGACAAATTTTGATTTATGCACCTCCGAAACTGCAAAACAAGTAAACATGAACTTTGTCCATGGGATTATCTTAAGGAA
>WUCR03028608.1:0-10480 GCA_009858155.3 Phymanthus crucifer
TAATTATAAATCCATGTTAAATCGTTAAGAGGAAATATTTGATGAAAGACCGAAGATTAGTTTTCTTTGGAATCATAGTGCCGCTTCTATGGGTCTTCAAGTATAAAAATAGAACCATTGTTGCTTTGTGAACTTTAGTCTACTGTAAGATTGTTTCAAAGATGCTTCTTTCAAAACAAAAGAGTTTTTCTCCCTAGTTTTTATCTTTTTGATACTGGAACTGTAGTCAAGGCACAATCTTGGGTTAAAAGCGCAAAATGGATTCCACTGAGATAACAGAAATCCGATTTAAAAACGATTTTAAACATTCAATATTTTGAAAGACTTTTTAACATGAAAGACTCTTTTAGTGATGTTATTATTTGGTTTGTAAATACGCCATTGCACCAAGTACATAGCATCAGTAGCTATATATGATTCATTTTCCACACAGATATGTTGAAACAAATAATTTATAAATGCATAAGTTAATGGAAATTTGTATAAATGTGATCGCTGTTGAAAGCCAGTCAAACCAGTAACTCCAATCTGATGGCACTGTAAGAATCAAATACACAGAACAAGAAAAGGTTGATAATACATTGAATGTCGCCGAAAAAATAATATATCCCCAGGGCTTTACTAGTCAAAAATCATGAAAACGAAAGTGTGTTCCAATCTGTTTGGCGCTGACAGTCTTTTGTTACGAGTAAATATAGTTACTAGTTGTAGGTATTCACTTATCCTCGTAGTGACCTACTTATAATCGAAAATTACTCTTTTCGAATTCGCCAGGGTCGAAGGATTTAAGCACTTTATGCTTATACTTGAATGTCATGGCTTTCGTTTCCTTTAGTCATTGCCGTAAGTTTACTATTCGATGCTATTGAAGACAAACTCGAATTTAAATCAGCTCTGTCGAACTGAAAAACCGAAACGTCGCTTACCTCGATGACTCGTTATTTCCAGAAGAGCTGGCTGACAAGCTTGAAGAAATTTTCTTATCTTTATAGCATTGAGAACACGAGACACTCTTATTTCGTCAGGTACCCTCCACTGGTTGTGGCATGTGTCTTTAATATTGACTAATGGCTTTTAGATGTGACCTTAAGCTATTTGTACATTGGCATTTGCATATTGGATGAATTCCTCATGTACGAATAGCCAGTAAACAAAGGACAGAAATCCGAGGTCACTCTTAAACAAACATGTATACAGAATGATTGAAAAAATTTGTAAATGAAAAAAATTGAAACTGAAATTAAGATTAAAACGTCCATCAAAACATTCACGCTATTGAAAGCAGATTGAACCTTTCCCTAAAATTTTCTAACCATTTTTTAGAGTTTTTATATGAAGTGAGAATAAAAGTATTCAGTAGGGAGTCAATCTGTTCTTTTCTCAAGAACAAATTACACTAATACTAATGCAGTAATAGAAATCCAGATGACAAAATATTTCATTTTCATCAGTGGCAGCAATGATAGACAAAGTAAACCATCTGGGCAAAGTATATCCATAGGTGTTTGTGTCTTCTGTAAACTTCTACTAATGAAAATCACCTAACTAATGTTTAAAAAACCATTTGAATAATAATCGTAGCGCTTGGATAAACAGACTTAATACTTCAACATAATGAACATTCAAGAACTTTTTTCAAACACCGGCCGGTTTATGAGCGAACCAAATCCTTGTTGGCATGGTAACCTTGAATTTGGCGGGAAAATATTTCATTGACGTGTACCACTAGTTCATAGACGTAAGGGACTCGATTTCTAAGAGAAGAGAGAACATGGCTTAAGTGGGTATGATATTCTGTTTCTTTCTTTTAATAACGGAGACGCCCAAGACAATTTCAATTCTAATTTGTACCAAAACCAGCTGGTATGTATTTGTACAGATGTGAGTACAATGGCGTCAATAGTCGAATTCCTATTTGTGAATTTAGCGCCAGAATTCCCAGACAATCTTAGGAAATGATTACGAAACCTTCTCTGGGAAGTCCTTTTTGTAAAGCAGATAAAAAGAGTCCAGACTCCAGAGACCAGAGTCCGAAAGCATCCTAGAACCCTCATGTTGTTTGAGAGATAGAGTACTCATTGACATGAATAGCCACTAGCCACCTCTCCTGGTTGCCTAAGGAATTTGGTACTAATTGCCAATTAATGGTTAACTCGTACTTGCCGTAACCAAGGCAACGGACGATTGATGACGCGTTGAGTTAGTAGCTACCTTGTTTTCGATAGGCTTCGGATTAGTGATGATCTAAAATTGGATGTTAAATGAGATATATTTTACAAACACTTCGGTTATTTTTATTTATGGCTATCGTACAAAAGAAAAAAAAGAACCTGTGAAAAAAAGATATTTCTAGAATTGACTTTTGTTCGTCACAGTTTCCATGGTAACTAGAAGCAAAAGTCGATTTCAGTCAAGATAAAAGTTTTCTCAAGAAAAATATATTACCAAGCAAACTGGCCACTTTTCCTCTGTTTGTTGTTGAATTTTTTTGCAGAAAGGCTTCGTGTTATGTCTCTGAACTTGACAGCCATTTTCAAAACCAACGGCCGCGAGCTCAAGCAGGTTAGTAAACCTGTGGGCGCGGGCGTTCATTTATTTATTCAAATTAAGCCGGTTTACTTAAGGCCTTCAGAGGCCATCTGGTACCTAAGCCGGGAGGCCGAAGTTGAATTTTGTTAAGTTATAATTTTGGACGCTTTTTAGGATGCAAATCTAATTTATCAGTGGTGTCTAGCGCGACCTTTCTATCACAAACACCGAGCAATATGGCGGTCAAATCTGACTCTTTCCACCGCAGCACATGAAACTATCTTGAGTTCATTTTTATTCTCGTTTTGGCACCCGACTGACAAGTCTCAGTTTGTTTGCCCTCTCCGTTGAGTGTTCTTTTCACCAAATACAAAACTCAAATAATATATTCACAAACCGAAAATGTGGGATTGTCAGAATTTGCGCTTGATGTGCATAATTTGGTGTCAGAAGAGGAAGGTTTTCTTACCACACTGAACTTGGTGATCCGAGCATTGCAAACATTGTTCAAGAATTGTTACAGCGCGACGCTCAAAAGTATGACCACTTTTAATGTGTTCGCATACTTCTTTGCACGGGATTTTGTACTTCAAACCGACTTATTTTAGCGTGTTTTACCAAATATGGCGCGTGAAAACTCGTTAGCAGCAAAAATCCCGTGCATAGAAGTATGCGAATACATTAAATGTGTTCATACTTTTGAGCGTCGTGCTGTAAGAACGATCTTTTGGTCGTGTAATGGATAGAAAGATTTGAAAATGCCGGAAAAAACTTCCAAGCCGAATTTCCTTTGTGAAGTTCACTTATTGGCTGTACACTTTGACGATAATCAATACGTGATTCTCTTTTACTTTTTTGATTGCATTCATAGAATAAGTGTCTTTGAAAACGAAAAAAGGAATGTGATATTATAAAAAAAAAACAAGTCGAAAGCTGAACATTAAAACTGTTGGATTTCAAAATGTGAGCGAGTTTGAAAGAATTAAAACAAGCTTTCTTCTGTTTACAAAAATAGCGACATGATTGTCTAGTTTATCACAAATAAAATATTTGACTTTTTCCTTGAGAAAGAAGCTTACTGCAAAAGCTCTTAACGACTAATTCTTTCATTTCCTGTTTTATCGGGTATTAGCATAATTTTTTGCAGGTAGAATATATCGATATTTGTTTTAAGTAAGAATTTGACGGAAAGAAGTGTTTTTCAAACATCATAGTTTCGTTTTTCGTGACTACTTTTTGATCTCGATAGAAGAAAACGTTCATTTAAGAACCAAGAAATACTCCGCCCATTCCATATTGATTTCTCATGGGGACATTCCTCTGTCAATTCTATGGGATAAATATTTCATGACTTGAAATGGCAAAACGGTAGACTTATTAGTTCTTTGACTTTGAGCTTACCGTGATCGCGGTGTGGATTCCAAACAACTAAATATCTCTTCCCTGCGCGCACTCCACCGCTGATGGTCCACGGATACTTTAATTTAGATTTTGAGTTGTCCCTTTTTAGCTTGTGTTGGCAAGCGATCGGACAAAAGACGATTAATCGATTTTGTACAGAATCCCTCGTGAGCTCTGTGATTGGTTGGCTCAAACTAGGAACATTTAATTAATATGCGGTTAAGTTTATTGGTTTGCACAAGAAATTAAATTCATTTATAATACCGCTGCGACAAGATGATAAAACAAAGCGTCGAAAACAGAAGATAAACAAACTTCTCCAAGATAAATATTCTGCCTATTAAACTGTTGTCAAAAATCAATATTATATCAAACCCTGCAAATATTAGATGTCAATGAGTCCAGAATGATATATTTAATGCACGGGACTTTGGGTTGAAGGGAAGCTCTTATCACATGTGAAGTGTCTTCATTCAGCAAGTAATTTGTCAGAAGTGCAAATGTTATGGTAATGATGCTTCATTTAGGACTTTTACAATTCAAATACTGGTATGCCGGCGTTAACTGTCAGGCATCGCCTATATAGTGTTGACTAATTCAAGTAAAGTGAAAAAATAGGAAGGGGAGTACTAGAAATGAGGAGGGAAAAGAGAAGTACAAATGAAAAATAAAGGGATCTCAATGAGAAGAGAAAGTAAAAGAATGAATGACTAAATAGAATAAGGCTTTCAAAACAACTGTCATCTTACAGAATATAAATGAACTGAATCAAGCGATGCAACAAAAGAGGGTGAAGTGTAGCCGTGTAAGGGAGATCCTAACAAGAAAGTTAAACTTACTAGAAGACTTTTTTGCCCACAAGACAGAAACACGAAACGTCACAAAAATATAAAAGAACTTACACCATTTTAACTTTGTTGTTATAGCAGTCGACTTTCATTATAACTTTTTCAGTTTTTAATTTTTCGTGTCAACATTTACACCAACCCATCGCATTATCATTTCACGATTAATTGTCAATCATAACGCACTTGTCTTTATTACCGTTTTGCCAAACACAATTCTTGTACCAACTCATCATCGTCTTTCACAGTTTATTCGAGAGGTCAGAAGCCAGATGGCTGACGAGGCGAGCACAGCCGTACGGTGACAAACGCGGAATTTCCCGCCAAAATTATCCACAAGACTCTCCATCTATTATCACGAGGTGGCATGAAATTTACCTTCCATTTTGGACTCAAATCTCATATTCATGTCCTTCCCTCATGTTGCATTTATTCAAAAGACGTTTTCATTTCGGAAAAATATGTTTTTCTTTTCTCATAACGAGTTTTATCTATATTAATGGGTCTTTTCGAGAGCACTTCAGTTCTTCAGTTGTTAGTGCCGTGTGATAGTCATAACATCCAGATCTGTGTTTACTGGTGGATTACCTGAACATCCATCTAAGTTGACTTTCATTAGTTCGAAAGCGCTTCGGTCGCTTCATTGAAATTTAAGAGCGTTAAGCAACAAGCCAAGACCGCAGAGAACGCCGGTACTCGTAATTGCCGATTAATCTAGCCATGGCTTGTACAACTGAATGTAGCTGTAATAAAATTATCTTCTGAAGCAGCCATACTTTGAGTGATTTGTGAAGTCTAGTTATGAAAATACGCCATGAATAGATTTATTACAAGCAAAAGTACCGGCGTTCTCTGCGGTCTTGGCTTGTTGCTTGACGCTCTTGGATGTGACAAGGGTTTTTGAAATAGGTGTATATGAAAGACAGAATCTAAACGTTTGTGGTTAATAGGAACGGCGTCCAACCAAATTCATTGTTGACGTCCACACCACGTGTCATTCTCTTTGGAATAAGATTCATTTAAAGTTATATCAGGGGCGTATCCAGGGGGGGGTCACAGGGTGCCCGTGACCCCCCTTCAAATCTAACCTTTGGTGCAGTGTGTGAGGATTTGTTTCGAATTATGACGTCATAGTCACAATTTGGTATGTAAGGACCCCCACAATGAAAATCCTGGATACGCCCCTGTATATCCATATCTATTTGTGTTTCTGAAGCGCAACTCTTAAACAAAAAAAGTGTGATACTTTAGAGGTGGCACTAAGTCATCTAAAGGAAAACGAGGCCAAACTGAGGAATTTCACAGACCAACGGATCGAGCGATCCAAGTCTTGTTTTCTTACTTTTGTTTCCATAGTTATTATATTTAATTTTTAAATAATCGTATTTTTTAGATAATATGTAGTTCGTAATCACTTTTATGGTTTCATTTTTGTTCAAGCTACTGTGTAATGTAGGGTGATGAGGTCTCCATTCATTGGCATTTCGATAGATGATGTAGCACCCAAATGACCTCTCAGCTACCCATATTTTACAGTGCGTCTACTCCAACCAAAGCCACCCAAACAAATATTTTCACAAATTATCCAATCAAATTCGATAATTTGAACAATAGAATCGTCACAAATTTTAAGATATTTTGCTTTATCTACATATATTCTGCTTGAAAGTTGTTCGTTTGTGCTCAAAATTGGTTTGAAAACAGTTTGCGATAATTTACAATGATTTTATTGCAGTCAAATAGTCACAGAGTCGAATGAAAAGTTTTGAGGAAAATTTGCGAGGGTGGCTTTGGTTCGTGTAGACGCACAGTAACTATCGTTTTCAAGCTACCGCAAGCAATTATTGCATTTCGTGGCTAATCAAATAATAAAAAAATAAAACCAACGAAGCTTATGGTAACTATGAAAAACTGTTGTTTTAGAATATCCTTTGAAATATTTTAGTCCGTTTGCAAGCCAAAAACTCGCCTTATTTAGAATACTTTGAAAAAATTTGGTATTTTCTTCTTACCATTTCAATGTTTGCAAAGAGAAAAACAATTTCTTTTTTAATTTGTTTTGTATTATTATTTTTTTGCATGGAATATTCTTTCTAGCCAAGCCTTATTACTAACATTATATATAGACTCTGTTTTGCTTTCCTTTCCACTTCCTTTCCTTTCCTTTCCTTTCTTTTCCATCCAGTGCACACCAGACGGTCGCGTCTTCTAATTAGCATCATCATGAATACTAATGAGCTAAGAACGTTTATGATTGGTTAATACTGTTGCTACGGGATTCTTCTTACACACAGCGCTTTTCTTCAGATCTCAACACAAACTTCCAAGGTAAACACAGTTGAGTCGTTATTTACTTAATTTTCTGGCTTAAAATTACTAAACTCCATAAAATTGGTTGCCAAGAGCCGGAGGGATAGATGCAGAATATTCAGCTCTCGTAAATTTGTGCTAAGCGACTAAGTTCTGGCAGATAAATAGCATTGAAAGACCAAATATTCGTGTCATCTTGGCAGCTCATTTGAACTTTCCTGTTCACATTGTGTCCTTTTAGATTGCTTATCCAGCTGTTTCTTCAAGACAACAAAACAAGATATCCTGGCTGTTGGATGAGTTATTCCTTCTCAAGTAAATCGGGCTAGTCTTTTAAGGCTAACGAGCATAATTAGAGGAATTTTTGCTGGTCATTTACGACATCATTTCTTTGTTCAGAAGATCAACCAGCTTCGTGGAATATTTTCCCTTCTACAGCCAAGTTGAGTTTATCTTCCCTACTGTTGTTGATACGAAATATCTTAGTATTTAGTTACCAAGGACAAGGAATTGTTGGATTTGGACCTTTTTTGTACAGTCAGAGGTGTTGTTTGGAGAATATCATTTCAAGAATTGTCTGAACCGTCTCTAAAAGAAAAGCACTATTCTATTGCGGTAATAATATTATCGATACTCAGCGATACACCGTATCTTATATTTCTTATTCATCAGTAGTGAACATTGCAAAGACAAATCATCAGAACTTAAAACTTTTGGGAAGCAGTATGTCCGTGTTCTTGGTCGTCAGGAATGTCTCGTATTGTCACATTTAGCATTTGCAAATCTGCTGATGTTGTCAAGAACAGAGTTTGGCCTAAGCACTCAAGATCTTTTAAACGGACAGAAGAGATGTTGGCTGTTTACTTCATGGGATAATTCTCCTTGGATTGCCTTCAAATATTCAGCTTTCGAGATATTCCTTAAACCCGATGGAAAGTACTCATAAATGAAATTAGTCTTGGAATTATTGGAACATTTAGGTTTTAGATATAAACATGAACAAAAACCCCAACTGGGAGTCTAGTTTGATAGCAAAATTTGGAGAGCTTCAAGTAGGTTCCAAGCCACCGACTGGGCTGCTAAGGCAAAAAGCCAAGCCATTGCTACTTAAAGCTGAGAAAGATACAGCAGTGAATGGCTTAATCAAGCCAACCTTTACACCGCATCCCCCTCAGGGGCCTAAAAAAGGGACGTCAATTCCTTCATCTCCAGTTCGCAGCTCTGTAAAAAAGCCAACACCACCAACAACAGCTAAAACCAAAGCTACATTTAAAAGAAAGTATTCAAAATCAGAAGAAATTTGGTGTGAAGATAGAGTGTCTGGTGATGGTGAAGCTTCTAAAGATGATGATATCTACAATCATGAGAAAGACGGTTTGTTAGAAAGACAGCCAGGTGATGGGTGCTTCTCTGATATTGCTGAAGAAGATGAAGAGAATGGTGAGGAAAGCATCAATGATGATGACGAAGCTTATGATGAAGGGGACATTGATTATGACTGTGATGGTCTTGAAGAAGAAGAATTTGGTGAGTATTTGGTGGGGGGGAGGGGGTAGTAAGGACCTATACAGGTCCTGTACTTAGGGGGGAAGAGTTGCATCTATTGAGGGATGGGGGAATGTGATATGTCCATATCTACAGAAACCATGAATACAACATGTAAATTCAACATAATCATAAATTTTAGTGCCAAGCTAGTAAAGATAAAATCTTGGGTGGACACTACTACCGGTATAATATGGCCCCTTCGCAATAACTTTGACTATCCATTAGGATTAAATTTTACTGTTCCATTGTAGAAGACTTCTCAGACAATGAGGATGATGATGATGATGATGATGATGATGATGCATCAACATGTACTAGACTATCCAGAACTCCCTCTGCCAGATCACGCTCGTCAAGTGCAAAGATCAGCATAAATAACTTGAAGTCATCTTCGGCAAGAACCCACAGATCAAGTGCCTTTGGTCCTAGAAAGACTACCACAGATATGGCCCTGAACAAACAAACCAACAATAACTGGATGCCAGACAGACCCATTGATATGAAACCTGCATTAACTCCTAGTCTCTTTCCACATATACCACCTACTATATATTTCACTGTCGAGGGAGAAAAAGGTATGCAAACATTTTAGAACATGCCTTAAATTATTGGTTTAATGAACAGAGACTGCTGTCATGCAAATGAATTGTTAAAAAGAATTATCCTAGTCTCAATACCTCTTTGAGTCTATCCATACTCTACTCCCAATCAGCCTGTCACTTTTGTCTAAAACAGGATACAGTCATTAAATTTTAAAATTTACTGTTTTCTTTTATTTAAAGTTGCTACACTTCCTCATGAGCTTCGCAAACTCCTAAAATGGAAGATGAGTTCAATAACACCAAATGTTGTAAAGCAGTGCATTGCTAGATCTGGATTCAGACCTACAAAAAGTATGTGAATAACCTTTACCAGTCATTCTGCAGAAGGGATAAAAAAAATAGCTACAGTAGCTATCCTATCATGCCCCATTGAGGTGTGGGGTCTTCACTGGTTACATGTTGATCAGTTGAGCCTGATATTTTCAGTCATGTACTGTACATCATGGAAAGAGGTGGCATACAGTCAGGTAGCTGCAGGTCCAGTTCCAAAATTGTTTGATCTCAGTGTTGTGACTCAGAAAACTGAATTGTTTTTTTATTATTAGTTTTCACCTCTACATCTTGTCCTTGTATATACTTGTACTATCTTGAGATGTTTTCTTTTGGTTCTCCTGTTCTCTCCCTCTGCAAAAGCAACTTCTCATAACAGTAGGAATTCTGAGGAAACTTTATAATTTTTCTCTTATCTGTTGCATTTTGTTTAAAATTTATTGCATGTACAGCCAATGTGTATCAATGTCAGGGTATATTCTGTAGGATCCAATGATTGGCTAGGTTATTGGGGGAAGCACATGAAAGGCACTGCATTCAAGAGTATCAGAGAACACCAGAAGGTGAGCAATACTAAGTAAACACACAGAGTGTAGAAGATGGCTAGGGAATCCATGTTTCCCCATTTGCACACACTACTGTTACTTTAGTTGCTCATATTTTCAATCTTCTCTCCATTGCCACAAATATCAACTTCAATTCTCATGATTCATTTATTTTGTGTGTGCATATTTTTAGGTCAATCATTTTCCTGGCACATTTCAAATAGGCAGAAAAGACAGGTTATGGAGAAACATATCCAGGATGATGATCCAACATGGAAAGAAGGTAAGAAGGTTTTTTCCTCTGATTGTTATAGAACAGTAAGGTGTGTAAGTGACAATAGGCGACTTGCAATGAACAGGTCACGTGACCTAGTCTCCTTAAAACAAGCAGTTGTGTCAAAATGTACACCAAAAATGGAAAGAGCACCTC
>WUCR03028693.1:0-10479 GCA_009858155.3 Phymanthus crucifer
GGAAGGTAAGGTAACTTATGAATATTCTGTTTAATATGCATACATTTTAGAAAGACCTCGAATAATTATTATCCTATTGCCCGTGATATAACGCCATAGAAATCCAGGCAAACTATTTCAGGAGCATCCAAATGATTTTATAACTGAATAGACCATTTTGCTGATACAGTTGTCATCATGAATTCGGAATTCGAAGAAAAGTATGGGATATGGGGGGGGGGGGGGGGGGCAGAAAAGGAAAGTTATTTCAATGGCTTACATTGTTTAAGAGGAGATAACCATCCCAGAATGCATTGTTTACAGCTATAAAAATGGAGATACTGTAGTAATATGGACTACTGGATAGCATAAAACCAGTTTGTCTATAAATTTTCCAGCATTGCCCCCTTGCCAGTCCAAAATTTCTCACTCAAATCAATAGAATTCAGTTGTGTCAGTGAAAAGGTCTATTAAAGAACGCAAGCTTTCATTCATGGGAACTTTGTCCATATTTTAAATTAAAATCATTACCATCAAACCATAAGAAAAACAGAAAACAAAAACAAAATTAATTACAACAAATATGATAAAATGATTTGTAACCATTTCAGTGTTGATCTTTTAAACAGAAAGCATTAATAGGCATCGATTTGCTAACGGATCACTGAGTGAGTGACATCCAGACCCCCTACAATAACTAATTCCTAGTCTTCGCATATCTACGAGTTAAAAATCAATTAGCAAAAGTACATATTTTGTACATTTTCAGACAAACAACAAGACAAAGAACACTGTTTTTTTAAAGCTCAACAGCCATGTCAACTCAGTGTTTGACAGTTATGATGACATAATTGTTAAATAAAATTGATATAAATCGATTCATTAATCAATGAAAACTGATAACCCACGAAGTTGAGACTATCAAATTTATCGAACTATCCCATTGATTTTATCGATAACAGCATAAAAATGGAATTTCGGAGGTTGGGAATCTCAAAGACGAAGCATACAGCCTTTTTGTTCATTTCTTTTGTATACATGTATTCAATCAATGTCAAGCCAAGATTCAAATGTACATTCATGGTAGCCTTTCACTATGCAGTCTATTGATAACTCCATGAGTTAGCTTGCTTGGCCATGATTTGCAGTTGATGTACTGCATAGCACTCGAAGAGTGTATATTATGTAAATGCTGTCACATGAACTTGATGACATCATCAGTTGTCATCAATAATAATCGCTCTATCGATTTTTATCAATTGGCACCTTTTTTGTGTAACTATCAATTCTTATCGATTGACCGATACCATTCGATATCAATGACTGATATCGATTTATCGCTTGACTTTCCAATGATCGATTTTCATTGATTGAATACCCCGGGTTATATT
Source organism: Phymanthus crucifer (assembly GCA_009858155.3). Taxonomy (NCBI): domain Eukaryota; kingdom Metazoa; phylum Cnidaria; class Anthozoa; order Actiniaria; family Phymanthidae; genus Phymanthus; species Phymanthus crucifer. The sequence continues at coordinate 1,371 of WUCR03028693.1, forward strand.
ATATAATCACCAAACAAAAACAACAAATATCTGTTTTACACAGGAGTCAAGTATAAGATCGCAAAGGTCTATGTCTGAATAACTGAACATATCAGGAATTCAAATACTTATTTAAAGGTATTGCATGGTGGGATTTTTTTAACAGTTAAGCTTAATAAGACTGCAAAGTTAGGCGTTGAAATCCAATTTTTGTACGACTTTCAACAAGGAACGCCAAAAACGTTCAAAAATTAAAACTATATCAATCTCATTTCATTTACTTCAAGAATGAAAAGAGAAAAAACTCAAAAACCAGCTTCTTTAGGGCCAACAGGTAAGTTTACTTACGGCCCTGCACATTGGAGAGCTCGATTCCAAACCCAACCGATTTACAGGTCCATTCTTTGAATTTGCCTTTGTCAACACGAACTTAACAAGCACACTTCTGCATAACAATTCATGTTATTTTTAATATTTCGATCAAAATAAGCCGAGAAGAGCCAAAACTTACCGGAAACGCCCGGATCCGCATCTTCGTCTTCTTGTCTGTTCGCATACTCATGGCGGCTGAAAGAAGTGACGAAAATCCTCGCCTGCTTCAAATTCCCGTTACTGTCGAAGCGAAAACCAGCGATATCCTTTGCTGATTAAGTCTCTTATCTTGCGGTCTGAGTGGGTTGTTAACCTAGGGACGACATTTTTGGGCAAATCAAACGACTTTAACAGGAGAAACCCATTTCTTCGTCCTCTTGGATGGTCAAGGACCACCATTTATATTTCCCAAGATGCTTTGGGACATGACGTCACCTATCATTACACATGCGCAGTCAACCCTTTCCATCTGAAACCCAAGGCAGGCCAAGGCAGACTTGATTCCTTCAGTTCCTGTATTTTGTTGGATCATTTTGTTGCACAGAACTCGTCAATGTCAAGTAAGAGTTCCATAAAAAGACATGTGATGTAATTGCTTTGAACAGTCATCAGAATTCAGGACAGCAACGGTGTTTAATTAGAGGTTAGCCCAGGTAACCGTCATAAACTCTAACAGGCTTGGGTATAAGCTTATTATGCACCTATCAAAATAAGCCCCGTGGGGGGAAGGGGGCATGCGGGCAAAACGTGGGGATTTTATAAAAAAACGTACCCGTGGGTCGGGATTTGATCGGAAATTTCGCCATTTGGTTGGCAATCTCCTCTTTTTAGCCTTCTATTTTTTCATGTTTTTTTTTATCAAAAATTGCTTCCCCTCCCTGGGGCATTTGATGATGTTTCAAGGATTTTATTCAAATCCCCACCCTTTGCCCGCAACTCCCCCCTCCAGGGTTTACTTTGATAGGTGCATTAATCTGTAGTACTAGCTTACGGAAATATAATGATAGCTGCTTTTTGTCATCGATGTTTTACCAGGATAAAGCCCCATGCTTCACCAGAACCTTTTTTTAAAAAATGGACAACTATTTTTAAAGACATGTTTCGACATGCTTATGCCATATTCAGTTTAATGGAATGATAAGCAATAGGTGATACAAGTATAGGATATATATATGAATATATTATTTACAATATATGAATATAGTAAACTGGAATGTAATGTATTACGTCATATTGTAAATAACTTATTCATATATATATCCTATATTTGTATCACCTATTGCTTATCATTCCATTAAACTGAATATGACATAAGCATGCCGGAACATGTCTTTAAAAATAGTTGTCTGTTTTTTACAATATTTATCTTCCTTGCTACTACTACGATCTTATAGAACCTTTTTTGTTTTAAATCTTCTTGTTTTTAAAGTTTTTCATTAACAAAAGGAGGTAATAATTTACAATATCGATGGATATTGTGAGAACAACTTCTGGTCTGATCGTGATCTTTCCAGTCTTCCATCTTGTTTGAAATTGAACACCATAGTCTGCAGCTACATGTTAACGCTAGACATCAAAATATGTCCTTTGGGCATCCAAAATCAAACATGATGTATGTTTCTCGTCTCAGAAGTTAAGTTTCAAATGGTGAGATGTCAACAGTTTAACGCATGTTCAAACTTGCATTATGGGCTTCGTAGATATGCCATGCCTAAGGAGTTCAGAATCACTGATCTCTCTAAGAAATATTCTTTGTCTACTTTTACAAACAAAGTTTTCAAGTTGTTACTCGCCACATTATTTGGTATTTTTCCTCTCAGAATTAAAGCGCACCCTTTGAAACTTACATGAGATGAGAAACCCCAACGATACCAAACGATAATTCTGAATATCAATAAAAATCACATGATAATAATCAATAAAAATGATATCAATCAATAACCCATGAAGTTGAGACTATCGATTTTATTCAACATTTCCTATTGATTTTATTGATTTTATTGATTAATGAAATTTCAGGAGAGACCCACGAAGATGAAGCATACTGGCTTTTCATTAAGTCTATTTCTTTTATATAACGGTACTGTACATGTGTATTCAGTCAATTTGAACTATCAATGTCAAGCCGAAGATTCTAGTAGAATCATTGTTTGGAAGTCATGGAAGTGACCTTGTAGCACAGCTGTGGGATTATTGATTTTCATCAATTTTTCAATGACAATCAATAATCCACTGATTATTATCAATGAATATCAATTTTATCAATAGGTTTTCAATGATCGATTTTCATCAATTGGTATAATCGGGGAGAGACACATGTTTTGGTCACCAAAAAATCATGTTTTAATGTCTAGCATTAGCTGCAAAACAATGGTAATCGAAAAGCAATATTTTGTTAGCTTTTTTTTTAGATCAATCAACTTTGTCTACTTACAGCAAAATCAGGTTGACTGTTTTCAGCTCTTTTTTATTGCATTGTTGTAACAGCACAAACACACTACAGGATGCACTTGAACGTTTGTAGTTGACACAAAAGAGACATTTGTCTGAGGGAAACGGTTGTTCTAAGAAAAACATTTAGTTATGAAATGGTGTAAATTGTGTTGTTGCCAATATTTTATCATTAGTGCTCATTGACCCTCATATAGGGTGCTGAGACTTTTAAAACAGTATTCTCTTCTAAATCTAGGATTTAGCTGATCATAATTCTTTTAATAGGCTGTTAAAGCAAGAACATTAATTTTCCAATTCCATCTCAGTACTGTCTAGCAATGTCTAGCATTCCACATAGAAACGTGCAAGTTTAACTTACTGTTATAACAACGTGTTAAAAAGGCGCAGTAAAACACTCAACCAGATTCTGCTGTAAACACTGCACAGGTAGTTTTTCTTGGAGAGAATAACAACCTTCTACTTTTTTTACAGATTTTTCCTTCAGATAACTTTGATTCAAGTTAAATTACCAGCAGAACATCTCTCAGCATGTCAGATTTTTTAAGGTGGCCAATATTCAGTCTCTTACAAGAAGATTTCCTTTCTTCCATCAAGCTGGCATTAGTATTTGGTAACTCTGGCAATGAAGCTATTTTAGTGACTCACGATGATGAAGTGTTTGCCATGGGATCAAACCTTAGTAGCTGTCTTGGCGTTGGAGATCAACAAAACTGTCTGCAACAAAGAAAGGTGGAAACACTTTGTCATAAAAGAGTTTGTAATTTCTCTTTTGGGTCTGGTCCTCATGTGCTTGCTTTGACAGGTAAGAGGGAGTTGATTAGAACAGAGGATGAATGATCAAAGGGAAGAATACTGTATCCAAATATGATAAACTTTTAGTATTTTGTCTGCAAAGGAAGTACAGTGAGGCTACTGAAACTGAGGCTCTAAGAATGCAAGTCCAATCAAAATTTTGATTGAAAATGTACATTTTTATAGTTCAGTAGCTGGATTGCAAAAGTGATTAGTGTAAAGTATTGGGAAAAAGATCCAGGATAAAAATTAGACAAAATGGGTAGTTTCAAAATCTTTGGTGCTGTAATATTGGCCAGGATCCTGTTTGGATCCAGCTTGGGTGACAGTGACTTCAAATAAAAGACAGGTTTTGGTGGGGTCTCCTTTCCTTTTCTCACCCGTGGAGAAAGTAAAAGGAGACTCTGCTCTCAGGGTAGTTTCAAAAACGTTTTGCACCACCAAGTGCTGGGACCCAAAATACAGCTTGGACTGCCTGTGGATACCTAGATGGCAGAACAATAAGAGCTCTTTTCTCTTGTGAATTGAATTCTTTCTCATATAAAATGATTGTATTGTTCCTGCTATTTAACATGGAGCTGTATAAATAAGTTTAACCAAGATCTAAGTCATTTTCAATTTCCATTGATTTTCATCCAAGTACCATTTAATATGACTGGTGTGTCTCAGTGTTTGAGTCAGGATTTTCGGAAAAGGGTTATTTTATCTGAATCTGTCCCATTTTAGGGATTGCCATAATGACACAACCTGCCTCAAACACTGATGTCTACAGACTTTTATGCAGAAAGATCAAAGGGAATCGTTTTGATGCAGTACCATCACTGACTGCCCAATTATAAGGCAGAATAAAACTTGCTTAGCAGCAAAAAGCTTGTGCATAGAAGTATACAGTCAAGTAAATTAAACATGATGTATTGTATTGTTGTGTTTTGTCCTGTTATTAAAGTGTCACGATGACGAAAATCATCTGATGTTTCAATTGGCTGAAACTTCACTTGAATAATATTTAGGTGCTGTAGTAATCACTGGCTAAAGGATTTCTTCTTTATTCCAATGGGAAGTATTTTATGAATTAAAAACCGAGTGTGTGATGTCACTTACTCAACACGAAGCATCTCTCCATACATTTCTTTGTAAATAACTTCTTGATTTATCTTAATTCTAGGACGTTCTAAGGTCGACCAATGAGTTTAATGTGCATGAAGTGTGCTAAGAATTTGAGTTCTAACTCATTCTTCTCAATATACAGCTATTTCAAAAAAGGTTGAAGGGGAGAACGGCAAATGGCGAACGGTGATTGGCGATTGAATGACCGAAAGGAATTGTGGGGTAATGAGAATTACTACATATTCATTTTCGATTCGTTATCTAAATCACCCAAGCAATGCCTGCACCATTCAGTGAAGACCTTAGATGGCGAATAGTGTGGCTTGTTTGTCTAGTGAAATTGTTAGTTGAAGAGGTCTCGTTTTACCTGAGTATCTCAAAGAGTACAATTGAGCGTTAAGGCAAAGGTTTACAGTCAAATTGTCAGGAGAGCTCGAGATCATGTTTAGATTATTTGCATGTGTATTCCTCAACGATGATTCATATATTCGCGGCATGACCACAATCCCTGTCGGTCGTTAATCGCCAATCACCGTTCGCCATTTGCCGTTCTCCCCTTCAACCTTTTTTGAAATACCTGTATATAAAACTAGCTGATGTTTTGATTACAAAATACAAAAATACAAAGAAGTGTATGGAGCGATGCCTTTTGTTGCAAAAGTGACATCACACACTTTTTAATTTGTAGAAATAAAATACTTCCCATCGGAATAAAAAAGAAAAGCTTTAGCCAGTGATTACTAGGCACCTAAAGTTTATTCTAGTGAAGTTTCAGCGAATTTAAACTTCGGACGACTTTCGTTGACACGGCGCCATGGCTTTAACTTAACTTTGCACTACAAGTGAGATTAAATAGTATTCAGTCGGGGGTTCACGAAACTCCCACACTCTAAGCATATATATAATAGGCTCATCATGTAAGAAATGAGTGCCATTATCAATTTTTTTAACTTGTTTTTAGAAACTGGAGAAGTGTATTCATGGGGCCATAATGGCTATTGTCAAATAGGAAATGGCAACACAAGCCAGAATCCTGTTTTTATTCCAACAATTCTTCCAGTCTTACAAGGGAAAGTAATAACCCAAATTGCCTGTGGAAGTCACCATTCTTTAGCTCTTACTTCAGAAGGAGAGGTAAGCAAAGTTGGAGTTTGGTCAATCATGTTTCGAAATTTTTTGGCTCTTTTATCAAGAACGGTTTGAACGGTTTTTACTGATGGACCTTTAACAAAAGGTTTTTTTTAGCAAGTTCTTAATCTAAGGATATAGGTTCGTTTTTTGACTACTCTTACCAAGAGCCATGATCTGGAGAGAACATGATTTTTCCAGTGTTTGCAGGAAGACACAAACATGGGAAGTGAAGAAATGCTTTGTTATTGTAGGTACACCTGTAACTTGAATCAATTTCAAGAGCTGCCAACCTAAATCAGCATAAAGCCTCGTAAACTGTTTTCCCAGAACACTTTTTGGTCCAGCTTCGATGAATTCTATTTTATTTTATCGTTTTTATTAGTATAGGTTATTCAATAGAAGAGCCACCTCGTGGAATTTATTGAATAAACAATTATTATTATTATTATTATTAATCGACCTTTTCATAGCACGACAATGATTTTTCAATCACGTGTTTTTAGCACAATTGTAAATTTTCTCGCGCGCTGATTGGTGAAAAACCGTCGTAAATAGGAGGTCGTACCAAAAATGACGTCATGGCTGTCACTGTGTAAAACCAATCAAAACGTTTGTGAAATTTGACCATTCACAAAGCGAGAAATAAAGTTATTTATTTGTCAGCTTTTTATCGGTTTGAACGTTGTCTGGAGTGGTTCTGACATCAATTTCTTCGATCTCTATAACCTCTCGATTTCGCGCCGTCTATTTTTTAGGGTTTTGTAAGATTTGTAGTAAAAAAAACCATTTTACGATGGTTTAGCGTGGTATGTCCTCCTACCTCGATATGACGCCAAAAGTTGGTGAAAATGTTATGTACTCACGAGGCGTATACCTATTCCAAAAAACGTCGCAACCAAGAACGTCAAGCAACAAGACAAGACCGCAGAGAACGCCGGTACTTTTGCTTGTAATAAATCTATTCATGGCGTATTTTCATTACTTGACTCAAAGCATGGCTTCTTCCATTGCACAAGCCATGGATAGATTAATCGGCAATCACGAGTACCGACGTTCTCTGCGGTCTTGGCTTGTTACCTTAACCTCTGGTTGCGACAACGTTTTTTGAAATAGGTGTATAATAAAAAGAAAATGACACATTTTCTTGAAGTAAACTTAATATGTCCACGCCACCGTGTTATATCCTCTATCTACTATACATCTAGTTATCTCCTTCAATTGAACGTTTTATGAGTGAACATTAAAATGATATGTGATGATAAATGCAGGTCATGATGAAGGGGCTTCTTACTATACTCTTACTAGGTATATGCCTGGGGATATAATAACTGTGGGCAAATTGGCTCGGGATCGATGACCAACCAAAGCAGCCCAAGAAAAGTTGCTTCAGCTTTAAGTAAGTCTGAATTTGTGCACTAAATGTAAATTGAATCAACCAGTTTTACAGTCGTTTCCGATGAAGCGCATCTCCCAAGACTCAACATTGTAGTATACACCTGTTCCAAAAAACGTCGGTCGGAGATCTGGAATACTGAGACCCAAAGTAATCGAAGGCTGTAGACTGAAAATTTAAACTTCAATATGTTTTGTTTTTGATCGGTTCACAGCAATTGAATTTCTAAATATTACGTTTGAGGGTCTTTGAGCACAGCCTGAGTTGACGACTTATTGTCTCAGGTTCCAGAAATAGGTGTACACTGTGCATTAGATGGACGTCAATCATTCTCCTATTGACTCAAATATCGCTCAAATGAAGTATTTTCTACCCCAATGTTTGTAAATGGGTTCTAGCAAGTTTCTGCTTTTTCTGCATATTCCATTCATTTTTCTTAAATGTGTTTTTTTGAAATTTGATGATTGACGTCCATCACAGTGCAAACTACAATGTTGAAGCCTTGGGAGTCGCGCTTCATCGGAAACGACGGTAATTTTACTGCACGCCTAACTCGGGTCATACCATTGGACAAAAATGCATGATTTTTCAGCAGATTGTTTTATCAGTGAATACTGGGAAATAACAGTTTGAAACAGAGAACTATATTGCAAGAGTGTTACAAATTTATTCATGAGCATACCCTGCTTTGGCAGACTAGTTTCCTTAGTTTTCCTCAGTGAAGAATGGAAAGGAAGGAAACCTCTGTCAAGCATGGGATAATAACATGGCAGCTAGTGTAAAAAACATTTCCCTTCATTCTTGTCTAGTAAACCATCTTTCCTCACTTACAGATCCCATGTAACATCTATGTATCTCTTTACAGTCTAATTAACAATTAGACATCTAAAAGGAATTAGATATAATATTGATGCCAGTCTTGTGAACTTTTTTGCAGATAACAGGAAGGTTGTTTCAATAGCTTGTGGGCAGACCTCGTCTATGGCACTTTCTGATACAGGAGAGGTATGATGGTAAGAAAGAAAAGGGTGAAAGAAATGTTTATTATAATAGCAACCATTGATCAGGGAGATTTTGGGCTCTATACTTCTAGTGAAGAGAGACCAGAGATGAGATCAGAAAGATGTTGGCATCACTGAATTAAGCCCTTTGATATAAACATTTGATATTTTTTTAATAAATTTTTCAGATCTTTGCCTGGGGCTACAATGGTAATGGTCAACTTGGTGTTGGTAATAATACAAACCAGCCTTGTCCATATAAAGTCACTGGCCTTGGAGGCCTATTTATTGTTAAGATAGCATGTGGATATGCACATGCATTAGGCCTTAGTGATTCTGGCTTGTTATATGCATGGGGAGCTAATTCATATGGTCAGTTAGGGACAGGAAACAAAAATCATCTAGTTAAACCCATGGAGATTGCAAGTGACAAAGGAAGGTGTGTGTCCTTTATATGGTGTATGAGCCATTGAAGATTTCCGTTGAAACTTTTACCACGTTCAAACTAAAACATCGTTGTAGCCTTCTATTTTAAGGTGGCTTCCTCTAGTAATTTTTGGGCCATACCCTTTATTCGCTTCGTTTAGAGCCTTTAATAACACACATGAAAAAATTTCTTGATTCTGATTGGCTGAGAGCAGTGCAGATTTTTGGAAAACGAGTGCAGAAAAAAGGAAATCAAATTAAGGATTGGTACATGGTTAGCGTGCATCCTTCGAGTTTTGGGTGCACGCGGGAGGTTGCTAAGCACGAAAGAAGCGTAAGAGTCTCTAGTCACTCTAGCTTCTTGAGTGCTTAAGCAGCTCCCAAGTGCACCCAAAACTCGATGGATGCACGCTAACCATGTACCAATGCTTTTATAACATAGCTTAATGATGTA
>WUCR03028804.1:0-10478 GCA_009858155.3 Phymanthus crucifer
TTTCATTAAATACTGTCTGATGAGTGCGTAAGCACGAAACTCGGAGTAACAGCAAATCTTGCCTCTTCGTCATTATAAGTGGCTAATCTGTATATGATGTACAAATTAGTTTTCTACATGCAACTCTTTTTCAAAACCCTAGATCCAACCCCACTTGCCTGCATTATGATGCAATTTTTGAAAGTTTATTCTATTTCATCATAGGTGGATTTGTTATTTTCAAAGAAGGTCTCTATTGTTTCCAGGGATTCTCCTCTTGTTTCTGGCAGAAATACCAAGACAAAAACAAAAGACAGGAAACAACAGCCAGCATAAAACCAATAAACCCCAGGGACAGTGAAGGCATTTTTCATATGCACAAATAACCATGTCAAAAGAAATGCACTACCAAATGCTGCAATAGTTGCAATGCTACCTGCAATACCACGTGCACGGAGGGGGAATATCTCTGACATAATTATCCAAGGCACTGGTCCCCAGGCCAGGCTAAATGTTACATAAAAGATTAACAGACATGTTATCGCCAACCATGAGATTTGTTCGGCAGGAATAGAATGGTTCATTCCAGTATGTGGCATTGTAGAATTAGAAGGCAAATCTTCATCCGTTGAAATTTGGAAAAAAACTCCAAGACCAATATGGCAAACACACATCGCTAAGGCCATTGATATTAACAAAGTTCGTCTTCCGATTCGGTCCATTATTCCTAAGGCTACAATGTTAGCAAAAAACTGTGTGACTGCCACACTTATAGAGACCATCTTGCCATCTTTAAAGCCAGCGGTAGCAAAGATCTCAGCACAGTTCATGACTACGACTATTGCTCCACAGGTTTGTTGGAATATCATTAAGCACACGCCAATAAATAACGGCTTGCTAATGGATGTGCTACATAATTCATTACATGAAATGCCACTGTTCATGTCTAGACAAGAGAGAAAGAATAAAAGAAGTGTCAGAAAATATATTTCTCATTATTATCACGTGTATAGCTCAAGATTCTCAATACAATCCCAGTGTAGTGATTGCTTAAGTCTTCTATGCAACCACTATTAGTGTCGTTATGTAATGCTTCCTCCCCTAAAAGTGATTGCCTACAGACTACTGTTTAATAATATAGCTGCAAAAAAGTCCAAAGAAAGAGTTTTTAAAAAATATGAGCTGAAACTTCCAATGTTTTGTCTATGTCCAAAAACTTTTTACAGACAATTTCATGTCTAAATAATTTTGAAATATAAGAGACTTCATTGGAATTGACAGCAATATCTGTAATTACTTTAGTTAATATACATCTAGTTACAAGAAGGTTGTTACAAGAAGGAAGAAAGAACTTTAGTGAGAAATGAATTTGATTAAAAAACAAAAGAAAATCGAAAATCACAGAAGCTGAACCCCTTCTTTTGTCTTTTAATATATTCCTTTCTCACTAAAATACAAGAGTTCTTTCTTCCTATGACAAGCTTCTTGCAACTAGGTGTAACTCAGGGGTGGTGCAGCATTTTTGTAGCTGGGCAGGCTGAACTTCAGACCTACAATTAAAAAAAAAACACTGGAATCTAATTGCACAACTCTCTGAAAAAAGCTGGGGGGGCTCCAGCCCCCCAGCCCCCCCGGCTGCGCCACCCCTGTATAACTACATGTATAACTTTACTTACCTATAGTTCTTTCTATTTCAAAGCACTCCTCTTCAATGTCAGCTTCAGGTCCTCGTAACCAAAGAAGGCTTTTCAAAGCAGCTGCTCTTTTATTGTGAGCCAAGTACCACCTAGGTGAGTCGACCATAAAAACCATTAATAGTACTAGTAAGACAGGCATTATAGCTCCGCCAAGGGCTATGTGACGCCATCCAAGAAATACTCCAACGACATATGACACGAGGATTCCTGTTGTGACTGCTAACTGGTGGATTGAGCCTAGCGTCCCTCTTAAATAAGATGATGATATTTCAGCAACATACACCTGGGAAAGATGAAAAAAAATTGATTTGAGAGGTATCCTGCTAGCATTACATATTATAATAGATTCCAAAGGTTATGTGCAACAGATTCAGTATGGGGTATTAACATGGATTAAAAGCAATACAACTGGCTACTCCTCATGTTTTACAGTAAACATTACAATGTGTGTCCTCAACAAAATACTCAATAAATCTAAATCCAAGCCTTTGGTTCCCTGCTAGCAGTCTACTTTTCTTCTTTCACTGGATCAGCATTCGTAGGAAAAGGAGACTCTGCCCTGACAATTTCCTTGTTGCACATGTGTGAGCGTTACTAGGCAACTAATAGCGGGCTCGTGAATGATCAGCAGTTATGATAAAAGGATATGCTGACTAGTATTGCAGGCTCAAAAATCACAGCAGACTTTCCAGTTGTCGTGGTTATTAGTGTTCAATGATTTAAAAAATTGTTTTTAAAGTTTACCCTATTACAGATTATGTACAGGTCACAGCATACTTGATATTATTTGTTATGCTTTCCACATGCAGGGGACCGTGCAACAGTAGGCTCCAAAAACTGAGTGGCTCACTTCACGTTCTACTCTCAAGTAGCTGTCGTTCCATAATAAATAAAGCACTACTTAGCAGAAATGTCATCTTAACGGTTCACATTCCACTCCCACAAGAGTTATGAATAAGTGTTATGATATCAAGTACACTTTGACCCATACATGACTATAGGGTTCTAGTACCCTTGGTTACAGTATATCCTGATAATTTGCCAGTTGAAAAATGAGCGGGAGCTTGGGCCCAACTATGACCACAAAGCATGCATGGATTGTTTGGTTGGACACTTCCACCATATTCTACAATGTTCTAAAGATTCTTGAGGCATTTTGGCTACAGGGACAATCATCTTAAGTTTCTTGATCAGTCTGTCCAGCCAAACGATCCATGCATGCTTTGCAGTCATAATTTGGCCCAAGCTCCTGCTTGTTTTGCAACTGGCAAATGGATCTACAGTAATCAGATTATGAAACTTAATCTAGATATTATATGACAAATGACTTACAGGGAAAGCAACGCCTATCATGCCACATCCAACTCCAGTAATGAGTCTCCCTGTATAGAGCATGGCCTGATTTTTGGCATATACAATCAGTAGCCATCCCAGCTCTTGCGGAATACTGCTAACCATAATAGTTGCTTTTCTCCCAAAGTAGTCAACAAGAAATCCACCAAACAGGCAACCTAACATGGCTCCGAGGGTAACCAGTGACTGTACAATAAATGAGAGGTTTGTTTAGTATTCTAAGACCCTGTCAAAATGTTTATAAGTAATGGATAAGATGGTTTTGCTACTAAACTGTATGCACTTATCAGCGGCTTCCCCAAGGGGTTACTCCTGGGCCAACCAGGACAATTGTAAAATACTAAAAATAATCTTTATGATTTAAATTCCCTGGGGGTGGGTAAAAATCTTTGGTTTCAAAGTACCCTGGTTAGAATCTTTTATGACCAACAATCTACCATCATTTTGGGAGTTAGCAATTTTTACCTAGTAACAAAGTTAAAGTGCATATAAACCCTAACACGATACTTTCAGTATTGACTATATATGGAGTGAATAAATAAATGGTTAAAATATTTTATATGATTTGAGTGGCTCATCTTGGAGATATTAGGATTTTTCTTCCAATATGCTAGTGAGTGTGACATAGTAGGAGGCATTTGACATTTTTTACATTGCTTGTAAATCAAAACACTCAAAACAAATTTGCAATTGCCTTTCTGTAAAGCCTGAGTAAGACACTGATGATTCATACAAGATGTTTTACTACTCCAGAATGTTTTTTATATTTAATCATGCCTCCTACTATGTCACACTCATTAGCATATTGGAAGAAAAACCCTAATACATCTCCAAGATGAGCCACTCAAATCATATAAAATTTTTTAATCATTTATTTATTCACTCCATATACAGTCAAAACTGAAAGTATCGTGTTATGGTTTGTATGCACTTTAAGCATTTTTCTCCAACCCCAGAGATAATGTTAGCTTACAAATCCCCTGTTATGTCACAAATATCTACATGGTTAGTCAAGAGGTAGCCCCAGTGGGAATAAGCCGCAGTGTAGGTGTATGTTCACATTGGGTAAATAACCTTACAGTCCAAATGGCTTAAGCTTACCCCCTAGTAAATCTTGGAATATTGAGTTGATTATTCATTTTAAGAGTTTTCACAATAACTGGAAGACTCAACAGCAGGCAAAATTCTAAGTGGTGGGGGTGTTAGGAAGATTTCTACCTGGCATAACAATATGGGTAATCCAGTCAAAAATCAGGAAGATGTTATATTATCAGAGTGACTAACGATTTCAATATTCAAGTGGATTCGTTAATGGACTGGGGGGGGGGGGGCAGCTTGAGCCGCTTTGACTTAACAGTTCAAAAACAGTTTTCCATGTTTGATAATCTGATCAAAACACGCGGGATGTTGAGAGAACATGAGAGGAGCGTAGGAAACCACGAGGCGCAGCCAAGTGGTTTCCAGCTTCTTGAATTCAACAACTCGCATGAGGATGACGCGAGTGTGTTTTGATAACCTCATTAATACACGGCTTTAGACCAATCAGAGCGCGCGTACTATCCTAGTTATTTTATAAAGCATCATCATCAACTACACACAACATTTTTCTCATAAATTCTCTCATGACGAAAAAAGTAAACCCCACATTGTATAATTGCACTTTATTGTATGACAAGCTTACCGCGAAGAAAGATCCCTCGGAGTCTGTAAGACGTACCCTGTCATCTGGTTCGCTGGTGAGATCTGGTAGTGCTGGAGATGAGTAGCCCAGGCAGTAACCAAAGCACAACGATCCCACAGCACCAGATACACAAGCCAACACTACATGCATTTCATGATGGATACTGTTGGTCGATGAGCCAGACACTGCCTCAGAGTTCACATCTAGGGATTTGGAGCTGTTTTCTAGTATGGGGATTTTTTCCTCTTCATCAGGAGTACATTTTACGAAGCATTGTTGCTCCAATTTGGCCATTCAGACACTTCAACTGGTAAATAATGTCGTTGTTTTGTAGCAACGTCGATCGTTGTTTTCGTCGAACTTCAGTTCAAATTTACCTTTCGTTTGTTCAATGAATCTCACGGAATGGTTGTTACTCAGAATGAATTACTCACCTTTGTTTGATCACGTATAAAAGCTTTGTATATTCAAAACACGAGAAATGTCAAAGAGCACGAAAACACTTACATGGGAAGTGACTCGAGTCTTGTGACTGGTATGACGTCAACCTCATGACGTCAACACAGGGAGCCCAATAACAGGTCATTAATTAGATTAGAAATGGGGAAAATTCTATTATTGGTATTGTTATTATTAATTCTAGATAAAGATAAAGCTCTCAATGGCAGGCAGAGGGGAGAAATGGAAGAAAAAGAAATCTGTCCATTTGAAATTCCTATCGCTCAAGCTAGATTTTCTTCGAGATGATTGTGGGACACCGCGGTGCAACATTTCCGGAACATTGCACGCAACCAATTTTGATGATGACTAAATGGAATTTAGTCAAAGTTAAAAGTTTGAAGCCGCTGCTGCTGATATATTCATGGCAGATCCTAGCAGTGGTTGCTGCTTATCTTGCTGCTGTTTCAGCTGCAATATGCCATGTGTTTGCCTACCCTAAGCTGGGTTCCCTGTGGCTGTGATGGACCACTGGAGTCTGTGGGGTGCCCCTGTTGTTCTCTAAGGGGCTGTCGTTCGCCCTCGTGCTTTGCTGCAGCTTTGTCACTGGAAGTAGCTTATTTGTTTCTTGCTCATATTTGCTGGTCAATTACCACTCTGTTGTGTCGTACGATCATGCATTGAGGCACTGGAGATTGTATGGAATCTTTGTTCGACGTTTCTCGAACATCCGAGTGGCGTAATGACTCTTTAAGCACGAGTCTGCCTTGGCTAGCCTCAACCAAGTAATTTCAGCATCACACCACCTCGCCTTTATACGACATCAACGCGGCTTCTAATTCAACTCCATCGTCTTCTCTGCCGAAATTGCAACCGTTCAAGGCTTTCAACAAAACAACGGCCGCGGTAGGAACGTTATAATACCAACGGTGGCGGAGCCTCCTCAAACTCGTCTTTGGTTGGTCCTTCGCTGGACTCGCCTCTTTTGCTTAAAAGCAGCAAGCTTGATGGCAGCAGGTGGGTTGTTTTCTTTCCATTCTACCGCATCATCACAAGGTAGCCCAATTCCTTTATTATTACCTTCTCCGTGTCGGCTCTGGGGAATTCGGTTGTAGTTCTTGCAGCCTTGCACAGTCAAATTTAGATCCAATTTTTTTCCCTTAATCTGTTATTCTTGTACGACCACTGCTCCTCCAAAATCCCTACAGCTTACTCGTCCTTCGTCACTTTCCTCTGAAATATTACCTATTTTTCAAAGTTCATTGCCTTGCATTCTTACTTTTGCCGTAATTAATTGGTCGACTTTACTTGCAAGCACTCACCCTTGTTCACCTCCTTCTTTAGTCGGGTTAAGGCTTATTGGTTGGCTTCGCTTGTTTTATTCCTGTGACAGCGATTTGTCGTATTATTTGCCGTCCATTGAATGCGGTGGTATAATTTGCGGTCTATCAATAGACCCATTGCATAATGACGTTACATACCTCTAATACCACAATCCCTTTCAGTAGCTTCTTTTGTTCTCTTAAGGAGGCTTCCATGGGTTCTTGAACTTGCATATATGTTAACAAAAAAGAGCCTGAAAAACTCCACGATAAGGCTACATGGTTCGCACAGACCTTGAAAAGCCCTTGAATTTTGAATTGTCCTTGAAAACTACTTGAATTTCGAGATATTAATACTTTCCCCTTGAAAAGTCCTTGAATTTTTAGAAAATGGCCTTGAAAATATGTTGAGATCCTTGAGTTTATTATTGATTTGAGTTTTTTCCCATAAAATGAGAAATAAGTTGTTGAAAATGGTAAAAAATGTTTTCCGAACCTGCTCCCATTATATTGTCTGGGTATTCTGTTTTCTCGAATAGCCTTATTTCAATATGGTGGTGGGATGTTCGGCATCATAAGCATTGACCTTACAATATGTTGTAGCCCTAAAAATAGTCCTTGGAAATTCCATTTTCACCCTTGAAAAGTCCTTGAAAAGGCCTTGAATTCATATCTGAAAAATCTGTATGAACCATGTTCTCCACATAATGGACATAAAATGTTTTCTCACCTTATTTGGTTGATACACTGCTATATTTTTCATCGTTAAGTCATTAGAATATAAGAGGTTTTTTAGCTGAAGCTCTCTGTAGTATAGCTCAATAATACGTATTCACAAAATCAGCAGTTCACCAGCATGCAGTTGGACACATGCCACTAATCCATCATAAATCACTTTTTAAAAATAGTTGAAGAGAAATAGTCTCACAACACATCACTCTCTCTAGTTAATTGGCTTTCTAGTCCTTTCTATGAACAAAGTAGTGATAATAAAACTTCAAAATATGAAAATGCCCTTAAGACAGTAATACGAGCATCTTTTACCTCGTGTCATTCATAGTCTGTTTTTGATTTTTGTTGTTTTTTTTTGGGGGGGGGAGGGGAGAGGAAGAGCAGATTATTAAAGTATTAGATAAAATCATATTATCAGTATATCTTACCATTTCCTAGTGCGGGCCTGCCGCAAGGAGGATACTTGTATAGATATTTCTCCTGAAGTATATTCCGTTTGTGAATATTATGTTCCTAGCAGAGGCAAAGTAAACTTTAAGCATCAAGCAAGCAAAATCAAAATTACAATTTATCATAAAAGTCCAAGACTAAAAAAGCTTTGAAAATTATGGATTAAACTTTATAACTATCAAAATCTTGAAAAAAAAGACAGTCTCTTCAACACTAGCTGAGGCAGGTGTTTTTACACTACAGACTTTAATATTTATGAAAATATATTTTATGTAAGATGGCTCTACACACAAAATGTTATTAATTCATCTCGAAATTTAACTTAGCATATTGCTTAAAGTTTAACTTTTCACTTTTTTGATAACAAGAACAAGAAATCAGTTTCATGATCTCAACTTCAATCATTTGCATATAAATTATATGTTTTGATTCTTTGTTTTGTTTAGCATGTAGCAAGAATTATCGAAGAGCTAGAATGGCTCTTATTATGCGCATATTTGCTTAATTCCAAGTCATGTATAATGTACTGATATTTGAACAATACAAAGAGTAATCTGCTGTATCCATAAAAATCAACGAATAAAAGACAAGCAAGCTTAACTCAATCAAAGCTGTGATCTTTGATATAGACTACGTAGACGTTAGATCTAGTTGGCTCATTTATTGTTTAAAAATCAAAACAAAATACACAACTTTCATGAAGTTCAATTATTCAACCAAATCTGCCAAACTTACTCCCGACAGTTAAGCTTCCAGTGTTAAAATCAAGACTGCAAAGTTCACCATAAAGCAATCAAGTGTTTCTTAAGAAACTCGAATCTTAGGAATCATACATCACGAGCTTTTCGTGATGAACAGCATACCTTGTTAGACACGGTTAGTAAGTCTTCGCAGTTGTGCACTTGAACAGAAAGACTGAGCAAAGTTAGAGCCAGGCTAATAAACGCCATTTATATCATGTACAAATATACTGCCAAGTGAGGGTAATGTCCTTTACTCTCTTGATGTGGTTGCCGCTAATCCGTTGTACGGGAATAAACTGTTCGCACGTGATTGGAGTTAGTTTAGTCTGAAGGTGTCACTTAGAGCATACTTAATGTGGCGGACTTAAGTTATTTTAAGTTGAGTTAAGAAGGACAACGTTTCCATCCTAAGGTGTTTCGATCGAGACATTTCCTCAGGAACGTATCCAGCGCCGTATCTTTGGAATCCAAGGAAATGGCAACCACTGCTGTATTTCCAGAGCCATGCTTGCTCACCCTTCAGACAGTGGATTAGGTTGATTGGTTTGTCACGGATCACCTTAAAATTCACCACATGGTTATGCGTCACGGTCAGGGAGGTCAAGTAACAGCGTCAACGATAAGGTGTAGGGATCGTTGTCAAAGAAACAACCTCAATAGTTTTTTCTATCTCTTTGCGTACCATCTCCGCTATTCAAAAGCACCAGCCGAAATTACATCTAAAACTTCTGTCAAAGTCTGCAGCTTGAAATCGATATATTCTCTATCCACGTACGAGCGATTTTTTCTTCTTTATGGTAATGAGTACATTTGCGCACTTGAACCATTATTGAATATTAGGGCGCTTGTCGTCCATTAAGTAAAGTCTAACAAAAGGTGGCGCTACCTTTGGTATCCATTAAAAGGCCCCAGTAATCACTCATGGTGTATTCATTGAATTTATTACACGACTGTAATCTAGTGATTTGATTTGGCCCATCAAAAGTTGAGGGACGCCGTCTAAAGAGCGAAGAAATGCTCGCAGGGCTACACTTTCAAACATAGCTATTAAAAATGTTTTTGCATTTCCAAGTTACGTTATTTTAGGGGAAAATTTGGAGTGCGCGCGCCTTTTTTTTAGATATGTGTTCTTGTTTTTCTTTGATATTTGTAGCTATTTCTTCTTTTTTTATGTTCATTTTGAACAAAGTCAGCGAAAACGAAGGACCGGGTATCAAGTACCCTATGAGCAGAGTCCCTTTTCCTTTGTCACTAGCGATGCAAGCATAAGCATGACATACGCAAGCGCAGAAAGTATTGCAAGGTTGACGGCATGTTTTGTTCTGTCCAAATATGGAAGGCTAACTGCGCTTGCGAATGTCTCTGTGCTTATGCTTGCGCGTCGCTGGTAAAAACCAGACTTAAGTTTTGAAGTAGTTACCCGTATGCTTTTTAAACGATAGGTCGCGAAGTGATTTTCTCGAGGCCTGTAAAAGTCCATTATCATCAAGAATTTGATCGCTGCATCCTTTGTTCACAATGTCCGCCAATCGTAAGTACGGAATAACATAACATAACATCGACATTGTTTCACGATTTTCTGTTGCGCACAAAGCGTTTCAAAAAGTGATTACTAATAGTAGGTGGGGGGTGGAAGCGAAACATTTAAGGACTTTGTATCTCCCCCAATGTACTCATTCCTTAACCTGAGTAACTCTTTTTATTAAATGTCTATAAACTAATAGCATCTTTAAAAGTGCTCTTACATGCTTAATCTTGCACTGAAACACGGTTTAGTTAGGAATAGATAACATTTTTCGCTCACCTGAATTGCTTGCTGGTCTGCCGTTGCAAAAACCGCATACCGCCAGAAAATGCAGGCTTATTTTCGCCAAGAAAAGTTTCACGGTTCATGTTATTCTGTCCCCAGGGTGGGGTAATGCCCAAAATTTAAGGCAGTAGGAGCCATGAACATGTCCCTAGGCAGAATCCCGAGGGTGGAGAATCAGTGAAAAAAATGTCCAATCCCCACCCTTTTCCCGCCCCCCCCCCCCCCCCCCCCGGCCTCAACATGCATGGCTCCCTATAACTTAAAAACACAATC